>JAKSZP010000157.1:0-166611 GCA_022478985.1 Massospora cicadina
ACCTTTATTCTAGATAATAGAACCATAAGACCTTACTTAGAGGCTTGTATAATCCAAACTGAATTATATCATAAAAGCGGCTATCATATTTTTTACTAATATTTTGCAACTACAAACTGATATAAAAGGTTTATGTAAATGTAAAACACATAAAGGCAAATACCTAACAATAGTATTCTTTTTACTTGTTAAATGTAAGCTGTACAAAATTTGTTTATTATAGTTCTTTATATGTTATACAGTAAATAAAAGCATTATTAACTATGGATATAATACTAATAATTTATTTACACTGGTTAAGGCTAATGTATGATATCAACAAAGTTTATATTCTAACATGTAAGAAATAAATAGCTTGTAGTTAAGTTCATAGCTACTGTAATACTATCACATTTAGCCACTAGAGTGAAATTTGCAGTAGTTTTATTATGTTACTTTATCTCTGCATTAACTATAATATTAATTTAGAGTAAGAAATGGACCGCTTTTTAGTAATATATATTAGATTAGATTGATATTATAATTAATGTATATAATTTAGATTGTTTGAGAGCTCTAATCTTCTATATTTTAAATTAATCAAAAGGGTGGTTAGCCTGGAGGTGAAACTGCTTTCACCCTAGTGCAGGTTTTGAGTTTTTAAAACCTGTGATGCCAGAAAGATTCTCAGTGTGGTATATTTGTCCCAAAATTGACCCACCTCAGATATTTTTTATATTTCAAATCAAAATCTTGGCTTTGAATTTCAGTATTGTAGCTATCTACATTAATTATACTAGATCATTTTATGCAAACATTTTCAGGTAAAGATTGTTTCTAAACTATCATATTAATAAAATTTCTTTATTAATAGATGTTCTATGGTTATAAAGCAATGAGAATATAGATAGTAAAAGTATGTATATCATGATATAAGTGATATTCTATGGTTTTTTAGTACTGTAATCAAAATATGTATTAAATACAATGTATCTAGATGACAATAACTCTTATTTATTAGTTAGATAAACATCCACAAAACCATTTTTTAATTTTCAACTTTATAATTTAACTCAATGGTTCTTTAAATAACTTTTGCAGAGCATTGCAAATTTTTTAGAGCTTTAGTATAGCATATAAGAATATGATGCTATATAGAAATAAAGATACTTATTTATATACTTGCCTCTCTGTAAGGTTTTTATAAAATGCAGATTATAAAAACAATCTATAAATTCAAGTGCTAAAATTTAAATTATCTATTGAGCCACTTATAGAGAAATTTAAATTATGAGAATATATATTTTATAGATAGTTATAAACCAAAAATGAAGTCTAACAGCATATTAAATTTTATGAGATATCATATAAACACCTCTTTTTCTATAAGTTAATTTATCAAATTTTAGTTTACACTGCAATAATTAAAATATAGTGGCTATGCTATATGTTTAACAAAGTAAGAGTAGTCATCTATAAAACTCACCATACATATATATACTTTGTTGTATAATTTATTTACTCTCTAATTAATTTAGAAATAGATATCTATTCTCTTATAGTTTTTTTTAAAAGTTTTCATGTTAATCATACCTTATTATAATTTTATTCAAGGTGTGCCAATCTTGGGACAAATATATTGTATTAATAGAGGGGATAAGGAGTAGAGAGTGAAAAATATAGGAGTGGAGGACAAAACCCAAGTACTGGGGGTAAAACCTTTCTGTGCATGTTCTGATAGGCTGGGATTATATGATCTAACTTCACTATTTCACTTGGTTGGACTGAGGCATGGTGCATGAATCCACATGTATTAATATTCCCTTGGCACAAAAATGCAATTTCTGCCATGGCAGGATTGGAATCCATGACGTGAGGGGTGATAGTGGGACACCCATCCTGACTGCCACACCCCAAGATGTAAGATATTAAATTTTATAGAAAAGTATATTATATCACTGCTTTTTTCATGGCTTAAAAGGTGGCATCATAGGTAACCACCTCATTATATGTCTTAAGCTGGAAAATAGGTTTTTTATCTATATATGATAACTGTAACACACTGGCTCCTTCCAATGAGCTACAAATGAGTTAGGCAACAGAATCCATGTTACAGACCATAGGGCTAACAGGGCTCCTGATACTACTCTCCTTGTGCGCGCGCTACAAGATTGGACAAGCACCCCCTGGAAGACATTTGCAAATATACTTAACCCCAGCAACATGCCTTGACTCCAAGACAAGGTATAAAGGGAGGCAATAGCTCTCCTAAGCTCACTCTCAAAGTCCAATTCTTGTTGATTTAAGCCAAACATGGCTGCAGTTTAGGCAATATTTTAAAATAAACTCAAAGTATAAATATATAAATTTTAAGTTCTTTTATTTAATATTGGGCCAGGTTGATAGAAAACAGAACTGAGAAGCCTTCAGCTCCCAGTTCCTTCCCTATATACACATGCTACAAGCTAATATAAAATATAACACAAGCTTATGGTGCTAATCTGACTGATGCTTGGTGTAAACCTTACAGCAGGATCGCGGAATCCTCACTCAATGGTTCTGTGCCAGTTCTGATCCTCAACAGTTCCGCGCCAGTTCCATTTTGAATCCCAAATGAACCGCAAAACTTCCAAGCACCCATTCCATTCCATTCTTGATTCGAATCCAAATCGAATCTCGAAACTACCCATGTTACTCAATTCCCATTTTTCCTCGACTTGGACGTCCATCTTGCTCCTTGGCCTCCTTCAAGCTCCTGCCCCTTAGGCGTCCTTGCCAGGACCAACGCCCCCTCCTCCTCCATACATCCAGACACAGCCTGCTCTGTCTTACCAAAGATCAGGGCAATGTGATGCTGAGGATAGACCTCAACCATCACATCACCCCCCCCTAGACAGGAAGAACTCTTGGATTTTCTCAGGACATCAGGCACAATCCCTAGCTGAATGCCATGTGGACTCCTCAATAGGATGACCCACCCAACATACCAAGAATGAATGATGTCCTCTCACCACTTTGGTGTCAAGAATCTCCTCAACTTCATACTCTTCAGCTCCTCCTCCAGCTGGGAATAAAGGAGAAGGACTTTTAGGTGGCTGGCCAAAGAATGGTTTGAGCTGCGATACATGCAACACCAGATGAGCTCTTGACCCTTCTGGGAGCTTCAGCTCAAATGCCACCTCGTTCATCACCCTCACTACCTGATATGGGCCCAACGCCACCGGCCCCAATTTCTGGCTCCTTACAGGCAAGGCGTAGTTCCGAGCATTCACCAAGACCCAATCACCTCTCTTGAAAGCTCTACCTTCAGATCTATGCCAGTCTGCCTTCCTCTTCTGAGCTGCGACTGCCACCACCAAATTCTTCTTCAGGAGCTCCAGGGTGTCCCAGGTATCTTGTGACAGTTCATCTGCCGCTGGATTCCACCCTTGCTCCCTAGGCCCCATACCCTCTGGGTGTTGGCCGTGATTTGTGAAAAATGGGGTCATACCCGTGGATGAATGCTTATGATTGTTATAAGCAAATTGAGCCAGCTTTACCCAATATACCCAGTCATCCTGCCACCCTGAGACATAGCACCTCAAATACTGCTCCAATATCTGATTTACTCTCTCAGTTTGGCCATCTAACTGAGGATGGTATGCTGATGAATGGCAAGCCTTGATCTTTAGATTTCCCAACATGTGGAGCCAGAGTTTAGATGTAAATTGTGGACCCCAATATGACACAATCGTTTCAGGCACCCCATGTCTGGAGAAAATCTCATTTACAAAAATCTGTCCTGCCATTTTTGCAGAAATGGTCGACTGACAAGGGAAAAACTCTGCATATTTAGTCAGGCGATCCACCACCACCATCAAGGCATCCATCCCCTGTGACTTGGGCAGTCCTGTGATGAAATCCACACTCACTGAGGACCATGGCCTAGAAGGAATTTGAAGCAGCTTCAATTTCTCCCCCAGTGCCACCTGTTGGGCCTTCACCCTGATGCAAACCACACAATGCAAAACATACTTCCACACCACCTCACCCACACCTCTCCATGAATAGTGATGGCGAATAAGATCTAACATCTTCTCTTGACCGGGATGACCTGCCAGAGGATGGTCGTGACTAGCTGCCATTACCTCTTGTTGCAGACTCTTCACTGGGACCCAAATCCTTCCCTCATGGCATATGATACCACCCCAAACTGAGAATCCCACATGCCCCCTGCTTGCCTCACCTTCTCCTGTCTCTTCTCTTATCCGTTGGCCCAGCTCACATCTTTGCTGCGC
Source organism: Massospora cicadina (assembly GCA_022478985.1). NCBI lineage: Eukaryota > Fungi > Entomophthoromycota > Entomophthoromycetes > Entomophthorales > Entomophthoraceae > Massospora > Massospora cicadina. The sequence goes on from JAKSZP010000157.1 coordinate 4,257, forward strand.
AGTCCAGATTCTTCCTGCCATTCCTTCTCTCCAGCCCTGGATCATTGCAAACAAGTTCTGTGGCAACATCGTGGCTGTGTTGAACTTCCTCAACTCCTCATCAGAAAACACCAGTCCAGAATCACAGCTCAATAAATCTGGCAAAATATTTTGTTTTCCCGGCTTGTATTCAATCTGCAGGTCATATTGAACCAACTCTAAGTGCCACCGGGCCTGCCTCTGGTTTATCAGGTGTGGGGACTTATAGTATTCTAAGGCTCGATGGTCTGTTCAGATGATGACCGGGTGCCTGGCATACAATAGGTGATGTTGCCACTCCCCTAAGGCTGCAACTATTGCCAAAAGTTCCTTATCATAAACTGGATAGTTGGTTTCAGCTGGTGCCATCTTCCAACTGAAATAACAGACAGGATGTTCAACCCCATCTTTACCCTCCTGCAACAACACGGCTCCAAGTGCAAAATTTGACACGTCAGTCTCTACCACAAATGGTTTGTTTGGGTCAGGGTGTGCCAGAACCAGGGCTGTCAGCAAACTCGTCTTCACTTGCTGAAATGCCCTCTCCTCAGCCTCCCCCCAAACGAATGGCACGTTTCCCATCGGTCTTGTCAACGGCACAGCCCATTGGGCCAGATCCCTAGAAAACCTCCACACAAAATTCACCACCCCCAAGAAGCTTTGCACTTCAGTCCTATTCCCAGAGCCTTCCATTCCCACACTGCCCGCAACTTATCAGGACAGATTGCTATCCCTTCTTGGAGGACCACATTCTCTAGGAAGGACACCGATTCTTTATTGAACTCGCACTTGGATGGCTTCAACTTCAAGCCCGCGTTCCTAACCACCTCCAACACACTTCTCACATCCCTCACATGGTCCTGTACCGATTTGGAAAACACCAGGATGTCATCCATATAGGCAACACAACACTTACCCACTAAGTCCCCCAATACATGATCAATCATGCGCTGGAAAACTGCAGGGGCATTGCATAGCCCAAATGGCATAACCCTGTACTCAAAGTTTCCCAGATGACATTTGAATGCTGTATACCGCTGGTGCTCAGGGCGAACATGAATTTGATTAAAAGCGTCCATCAAATCCAATTTGGTGAACACCCCACACCCGGAGATCATGGGCAGAATGTTCTCCATGAGTGGCATTGGATAGGGGTCAGGTTCCGTTACCTCATTAAGGCGTCAGAAATCAACACAAGGATGTAACTCCCCCCATAACTTGGGAACCAACAGAACTAGCAAAACCACCGGCAACTTGGAAGGTGCAATCAAACCCATATCCAGCATCTTATGGACATAACCCTCCAATGCCTCTCAGGTCTGAGGATTTAACGGATAGACTGGACAGCCCTTTGGTAACTCAGAGCCTTCCTTGAACCAGAATCCAAATGCAAAATCCCCTTTAGGTGAAAAGGGCGCATCACCTTTAGGCTCAAACATCTCCGCGAAATCCTGATACTCTCTTGGCAATCCTTCTGCTGACACACTTGAGGTGATTCCACCCATGTGCTTCACCATCAAATCTTGGGACTCAAACGTCCATTCACACGTCCCCTGACCTCTAGGCGACAGCAGAACCCTCTCTCTCTTCATATCAAACTGTGGATGTACATGGTGCCACCATCTCATCCCCAGCACCACAGAATGTGGCAGGTGAGCTACAGCGTGAAACTCCTCCCTGAATACCTCCGGGCCTTGCCTCAACAAGACCTTGGCCTGTACTCGCCATACTGCCATTCTTTTGGAGGTGTCTGCCAACTTCACCCATCCATCCTTCTGTAATGACAATCCATGGCTTCTTGCCCACTTCTCCTCAACATAATTTTCCCCAGCTCTGGTATCAATCAAAGCTAAAACTTTACCGCAATCCCTTCCTTCATCCCCACAAGAACACTGATGGGCAAAATCAGATAAGGATAAGATGAAGTAAGCAGTTTATTTTGAGGTACTGGATTCACCAGTTTCTTGTGAAAATTATAAGGAGCCTTCTTATTCTGAGCCTCAGGATCCTGAGTGGTAATCTCGATGGGAATCCTTGTCTCCCGCACCTCCACCATACCCTCAGGATTCCCTTGACTCTTCTTCCCTTCCTCCACATAGCTAAACCCCTTAGAACCATATATGGGCTTGGAACCTGCCCTTCTTCCACCACTCTGTCCTCAGAATCCCCCTGGGGGTTGCACAACTTCCTGACAGGCCTGTACCAAACTCAACTGTCATTCTACCTACAAGGCTAAACCCACCTCTTCCTCCAACGTCGCTGCAGGTTTCACCGCCGCCATTGCCAATAATAGATCAGCTTGCAAGTTTTGGCAAAACATGCACGGAAGCTGAGACTCAGGTGCCTTTGCTGCTCTTGCCAATGCGCGGAACATCTGGCCATACTCCTCCACTGACTTCTTCCCTTGACCACACTGCAGTAAAGCTGCCCAGGCTGAATCCTGTGTCTCATCTGGACATGCTGCACAATCAATCCAATCCAGACATTCCTCCACTGATATGGATAACCCTGACTGCTCTTCCAAAAGTTCTCGCACCCAGTTGGACTGCTTTACTGGAAGTGCCAACAGAACCTGACTTAACTGCAAGGCAAACAAATTCTCCCCACCCGCTGCCTTTGTCAAACATCCCTGAAACTGAACCTGGCTAAATGTCTGGTGGATCAGTTCCAAGTCTTTCAATTTCAAAACCGTGGAAATTCTTCCTTTGTCCTTCCCAGGCCCTACCACTTTCCCACCATTCTGGGACACACACTTTAAAACCCAGTATAATTCATGAAGCAAAAAGGTGGTGGAGAATATCACCATCAAAAGTGTTGCAGTATGGTTATACCACTTTGGAAACACAACTTCTTCTGGCACCTCTTTTGCTTGCCACCACAACGACAGAAAAGTAAATGGGTTCTGTTTAATGTAATGCACTGGCTCCTTCCAATGAGCCACAAATGAGTTAGGCAACAGAATCCATGTTACAGACCATAGGGCTGACAGGGCTCCTGATACTACTCTCCTTGTGCGCGTGCTACAAGATTGGACAAGCACCCCCTGGAAGACAGTTGCAAATATACTTAACCCCAGCAACATGCCTTGACTCCAAGACAAGGTATAAAGGGAGGCAATAGCTCTCCCAAGCTCACTCTCAAAGTCCAATACCTGTTGATTCAAGCCAAACATGGCTGCAGTTTAGACAATATTTTAGAATAAACTCAAAGTATAAATATATGAATTTTAAGTTCTTTTTTATTTAATATTGGGCCAGGTTGATAGAAAACAGAACTGAGAAGCCTCCAGCTCCCAGTTCCTTCCCTATATACACATGCTACAAGCTAATATAAAATATAACACAAGCTTATGGTGCTAATCTGACTGATGCTTGGTGTAAACCTTACAGCAGGATCGCGGAATCCTCACTCAATGGTTCTGTGCCAGTTCTGATCCTCAACAGTTCCGCGCCAGTTCCATTTTGAATCCCAAATGAACCACAAAACTTCCAAGCACCCATTCCATTCCATTCTCAATTCGAATCCAAATCAAATCTCAAAACTACCCATGTTACTCGATTCCCATTTTTCCTCGACTTGGACGTCCATCTTGCTCCTTGGCCTCCTTCAAGCTCCTGCCCCTTAGGCGTCCTTGCCAGGACCAACGCCCTCTCCTCCTCCATACATCCAGACACAGCCTGCCCTGTCTTACCAAAGATCAGGGCAATGTGATGCTGAGGATAGACCTCAACCGTCACAATAACATAATAAAGGAATTATCTATCAAAGGATAAGATACATGAGGGTAGACTTTGGTTTTATGAGATAGGAAACTTACAATTTATCTCAATAAAGTATCTTATAGAAGATGGTAAGTATAAATAAAGATGATGGTAGGGCTTTAACACTTAAGGCTAAAAGATGCAATTGAATGATCAATTGAGCTTATTTATTATAGTAAATTTTTATAACAGATTACAAAAATATAGATTATCTAAGGATTAACTTATATAAATTTAATATCAACTTATTAACATTGCCTTAAGATACACTCCTTAAAATTAGCCCTTATATTGAATATTTTGCATGTAGCTTTTGTATCCTTCTAAACTTACCTATAAAATTATTAATTTATGATATTTCTTATTGCAAATTGATAGGATAGTTACCAACAGGTCCTCATAACAACTCCTTTTTTAGTACTAGTGGTGCCTAACTCAAAAGAGGGAGCTGCCACGCATCTCCTCATGACATCTCCATTCAATCACTATATCAAATATAAACTTCTATTATAGCTTTCTTTTTTTTAGTACTAGATGGTCCCAACCCTCTATTATAGCTTTCAATTTTGAAAGATGCCAAAATCAAACAGATATAAACTTGTATCTTGCATCTTAATAAGATTTTTTCAGGAAGCCACAAAGGTCTTCACCCTTGGAATAAATTTACCCTGCTAGATAAATTTTTATGATAAGATCAATAAGGCACTTATTATGACCTTACAAGTCCTAATAAGTGAATAGTAACTTTACTATGTGACCCTAAAGCAGCTATCTAATGGGATATTTAATAGCCAATTTATGAGACAAGCTCTCCATGGATTAACCTTAGACCACACTGGTAGTAATGGGAACTCCACCAAACCAGCCCATCAACCTATACTTCTGCCAAGAAGCTTGTAACCAGTCAAGCTAAAGTGAGGTTCAGTATCAGGAGAGATCAGGTTATGTATCACCATCAGTTGGAATCTAATAAAGCTATGCTAAAGCTTAAGCGGTTAAAGTTATATCAGAGTAGCCTTGGGCAGCCAACCATAATCCTTTTGAAACTCTGATTGCCCTTTGGGTTACAGTTTTAACTGGGCCACCCAAATTACATTTAAGATCCAACTGGATATTGCACTTGACATCAGGTTAGACTTTACCACTTTGGGTTGGTCATAGGAAGTCAAATATTAGTTTAGTAGCTTTTGGCATTCAAGTTGGCTTATATCTCAATAAGGATCTGAAGGTGGCCGTTTGTATGGCTAAGATGCGGTTCGAATGCCTCTTCACCCCTGGATAAGTCTTATAGTTGAGGTTAGCTGGGCGGAATTATCGATACGATTACTTTTAAGCCGAGGGTCTAAATGACGCCCGAGGTGAAGATTTGATATGCTGGTGCTTTTAAAGTTTGCTTAACACGATTTTGCTAAGATTCCGAGTCCTTTAGACGCGTTTAAAATAAAGGTAATTGAGCCTCATACCCAGGTTGATTTAAAGGTGGCTCTATTCCTCCTACCAAATACTCATATATCCGCCTCTTACCAAATACTTGGCAAGGCGAGACTTTAAGTAGAGGAATAACGCTTATCAAACGGGAAGCAAAAGTGTTATGTGAAATCGCAAAGGCTCATTAATAGCTAGGCAAGTTACTAAGGTTCATTTAAAGCTACATTTTAAAGGTTGCGAAAGATGCAAGTGTAAGTTTATTCGACAATGTCTAGCGGTGGGAGACTCAGAGCCTAATCGCGCTTTGAAATGTGGGCAATTTTAATTGGTTTGGGTGGGGAGTCAATCAAAGGCAGCTTGCTTCGGGTGTCCTTCTGGCGGGACTTGCGGTGCTTCTTGGCAGCGGCATCTGAGGGGATATCCTGGACGCGATGGCCAAGGCGCGAGGCAAGAGGCAGCGCGTTCGCGGGGCCAACCCGGGAGAGAATATCGCTCTTCTGGGGGTCAGCGACGTCTAAACTTCCCTTTCTGGTGGGTTAGAAGCGTCAAGGTGAATACCTTTTCCCGAGGCGGCGGGAAACCGGCACTCGGACCTCAGATGAGGAGTTTGGTGATGGATCGTTGGCAGCTGAGACCTTGGTGTCAGATCTCCTGGCAGCCGTGGGCCTAGATTCGGAACGGGCCTCAACGGATTTTGATCTCGACCTGCGAGCGGGCCGAGGGCTCTGGCGCCTCGGAGGTGGCCTTGGCGAACGGCGCCTTTCGGGGAGCATCTAGACCTCCGCTCGATGCGGTGGCGCCTATCGGGGGAGGGCCTACGACTGCGAATACGTGTTCTAGACGGGGATCGGCTGCGGCTCCTTGCTCTCGGCTCCTCTCTCCCAAGACGGCTCGAGCTTTGTCGACCTCGATCTCTGTCCCTCACTCGATCTTGTCTATAAGGGGCTCTGTGCCGCCTGTCGTCGATGGAGGGACTCCTGGAGTTGCGAGGTGAGGCGGGACGGAGTCTGGCACGCTGGTGGGAGTCGTGTGGACTGCTGTGTCGTGGGTCTCGTCTCGACCTTTGACGTTCTTTGCTCCGGTTGCGGGGCTCATGCGCTACGCGGTCGGCAAAGGGAATCGGGAGCTTGTTCAGCCTGGCGACCTCTTCAGAGGATAGAGGCGCCTCCGTCATTCCACCGCCGTAAGTCCACCGCAAGGGCGGCGCATCAAAAGTCAGAGATGGCGGCGTTTCATTACCTGGAAGGATATTGGGCTGAAAGGTTGGGGCGTCCTTCAAATCGAAATTGGCATCGGATGCCAAAGTGATGAGCTCCGCGTTCTGGGCGCGGTTCCCACCAAAGTTGCGAGCAGGGCGCTGGGTGAACTCGCGATCCTCGCTCGAATCGAGAATGGGGACAATTTTCTGAGGCTCCGCCGCGGGTTCCGCCACAGGCAAAACGTCTAGTTCGGTGGGCACCGCCTCCTTGTCCCCAGGTTGATCCGGTTCGGGGGAAAGAAGGTCGCCTTGCAGCTCAATCGCCCACAGCCGAAGGTGCTCGTCAACTTGGGAGCGAAGGGAGTGTTCGACAACGAGGCTGTCTGGCACAACCTCCCGCTTCTCACAACTGGGGCACACAAATTGGTCTTCGGCTGGCTTCTCCAAAAGGGCCTCGGTTATACCTAGACGGGGTTAAGCCAAATTGCGCAAATTACAATCCAAGCAAAAGCTCCCCGCAACAGGGAACCGATACGGCGCCCGTCAGGAGCTTGTGACACAAATTGCAGCTGAGGTGCGCTGGCACCGTGGCCGTCTCGCGTAAAATATCCGAGGAGATCGCCGAACCGCGTTGCGTCAATTGAAACTTTTTCCACGCGTTGCTGCTGCGGTTAGCTTTAATAAACCGTAATTACTCATTCGTCTGCGCCACCACAAGCGCACCGTCGTTGGTGATCATGGCACCCTTCCCCTCCGGAATGGCCTCGACGTTCTTCAGAAAAGAACGAGGGATCCCCGTGGTGCGCTTGACTTTGGGCTGCGCCAACTTCTTGTCGTAGATGGAAGGGCAGTTTTGAACATAGTGCCCCTTGATGCCGCACCGGTGGCAGATATAGGTAGAAGAGAGGGGCACCCCCTGAAAATGCCCACCGCGGTATGAACCGTTATGGAGTTTGTTTCCACCTGAGAAGCCAGCTGTGGTTTGGGCGAGTGGTTGCTGGCCCCATTGCATCGAGCTCTGGTCAAATAACGACTTGAGTTTGTCCTCTTCGCTCTCCCCCGGAAGGACGCCATCGAGCGAGAGCGGTAAACCCAATCCGAGATCAAGCGAGGGTTCCAACCCGCCGACCGAAGTTGCCTCCGGGCGGGCCTCAACTTCGCGTTTGGACGCGTTATCGTTTGAGGTGTTAGCGGCCGAAAGATAATACTGGGCGTTAGGGCCGCCGGGCTTAGCCGGGACTCGACGGACGTACACCGAGGTATTCTTGGGGATTAGCTGAGTATCATCCGAATAATCTTGATGTCAAAGCAAAAGGTAAGCTGCGGAACTTTTAAAGATATCGATAAAACGGGATGTTTTTATTCATGAACAATTTCATAATCAACCTGTGGCCCTAAAACCAGCCGCTTAAAAAACCAGTGGCCAAGGGCACGTGATCGGGTTCGCGATGAAAGTGGCTTAACGAACGGATATCAAAAATAAACGCGACGCTTTGCAAGTGGGGCTTAAGATGGCGATAGGCCTTACAAGAGTAACTTACCTTCGTCAGATTGCGCGTTAGAGATGATGATATCAAAATCGGTCCCCTTCAGCTTGCTATCGATCAGGATGTCGCGCTTCAGCTCGAACAACGAGATGGTCAGCCCTTCAAACGTGATGGTGTTATAATCCTTGGCGGATTTGAATTTGATGGATCAGGGACATTATAGGAAGATTAGAAACCGGCCAACTACAGCAAAGAAAAAAATAACCAAAAATGTAGATGGTGAGGTCAATCAGTAAAGAGGTGAGCTTCCCTGGCCAACGCTAACTAGTTTAATCGTATACACGGCAACTATCAAAAATCTCACCCCCTAAGCATCAACTTTATTTCAAAACCGTTGGGAGATGTGGATGTTAACTAGAGGAAGGTTCAACGTTAAGTTTCCAAACCTATCGATGAGCCCTTAAATTTTAAGCGGTTGGTCTTAAGCTCCCAAATCGGGTCGATCTGTAAATAGTGGCGATTAGGTGAAGTTATCCGATTTGATCCGATAATGGATTGAATATTTTTAACTGGCTTTGAAAAAGGAGGAGGTTCTCAACTCGACCAGTATTTTTTTGTTTGCACATTACTCCAAAACTACTTGACCAATTTGAATGAACTTTTTAAATGAAAGAGTATGCTCTCACTTAGATCCATTCCGATTTTATAAGGATTACTATATTAAAAGAAAAAGTTTTATATGTAAGAAATGAAAATCTATATACAATTATAAAGGACTAGCCGATTTACCCGCGCTTCGCTACGGTGTCTATAATCAACTGAATATCAAGCTGCTCAGCCGTAACTATACCGATTACTATCGAAGATATATAGGAGTTTCATTTAATATATATAAAATTTTTTAATTAGAATATGAAAATTAAACTTTTTGATGAATTATTTTATTGTCATCCAATGCCAACGTCTGTGCAAAGGTTCAATTTTTTTATTGATAATAAGTGTCTGAAATAGAGCTTGTAAGATTTGATTACAGACAGACAGAATTGACAGTAAGAAAAGTGTATAAAAAGTGATTACGCCAGGATTCGAACAACTGACCTTTTATAGAGTTGAAGTTTAGAGCCAAAAGCTGAGCTGATTATGCTAGAGGAGGTATTTTTAAAATCAAATGGACTTTTGATTCAAAGTTTTGATTTAGATAAACTTGTTAAATACCCGAATGACCACTAACCACTTAACAAAACCATCTAAAATATCAAATCAGCTGAATATCAAACTGCTCAGCTGTAACAATATAGCGAATACCATCGAAGTATATATAGGATTTTCACTTGTTACATATAAAACTTTTTATTTTACTATTAAAACAATATTTTTTAAAATTTATAAACCTTCTCAGGCATGCACACAACAACTCACCAAAGTTCCATCACAATTGGATGAATGGTATAGGAATGCATTCGGGACAGACAAACATACAGATATTCATTTTTATATATAGATTGGTATTCATTTCGGCAGAGCGATTAGTGGGTATTCGATTGATTTGGAAGTTTTTAAATCTGACATTTTTTCAATCTGACATCTTTTTTGTTAGTTAGATATCGATAGGTTTACAGTAATTAAACCTATCGACTTGATTAAGTAAACACTAAACTGCATAGTAAAACCATTGAATCCTACCAAATCAATTAAAAACCCACCAACCACTCAACCAAAACTAACTGAGCCATCGCATCAACCAACCACTAACTGTATACAGAAACCAATGAGCCATTGAATTAACCATATAACCACCAACAGCTCACCAGACACAATGAGCCTAACGAATTGATTACATTCCATCCGCTTACTCTAAAATTATTGAGCCTAAGGGTGGTTAGCCTGGCAGGTAAAACTGCTTCCACCCTAGTGCAAGTTTCGAGTTCGAAACCTGTACTGGCTAGAAAACATTCTCGGTGTGGTATATTTGTCCCAAGGTTGACCCACCTCAAATAAAAAAATTATTGAGCCTATCAAATTGACCAAATAATAACAAACCACTCAGCCAAAATTATATTAAAATTATCATTATACTTTATATAACATCAATAAATTTTATATAAGACTCTTATTTATCATTTTATAATTAAGAGAATGAAAAACAGCCTAAGGTGGGAACCAATATTCATAAATATTTGTACCAAGTTTGGCTATTTTTAGCATATTTGTTTATGAGATAATATATCTAATATATCTGATATATACAATGATTTTTATTTTTATATAGAAATAGTGATTTTTTATAAATGGAAAAAGGACCAACTCTATAAAAGTATACTAAAAATTTTTGGAAAAAACTAACTTTAAAAATTTCACTAAAATGTATGAAATAGTTGAGAAAAGTATGAATAATCAATAAAACCCTTTTTTAAATCAGTGCCATACTTCAAACTGAGTTATAAAATTTTGCTCAAAAATACAAATTGAGCTTATATTGGATTGGGTTCAAGTTTAAACTATAAGCAACTAAGAATATACATTGCTGAGTATATATATTATAAATGGCTATTATAAGTCAGTTTAAACTATGGCACTGACTTCAAAATAGTTTTTATTGATTATTCATAATTTTATCAATTATTCTATACTTTTTAAAGCACATTTTGTTATTTTTTAGATCAATTTAAATTTATACCAACTGTCAGAATTCTGGCTAGGTGGGGTGCTCACTTGGTGCCAGCCCAGAATTCCCACAATAGAACAGACATGGTATTCTTAGTACATTGCGCTGCCTAAGAGAAAAAGGCCAAAGTTTCCCCTAAGTTTACAACCTTGACCCTTGCTAGAAAAGGGATTAAAGATATGTATTTAAATTAAATTAGGGTATTAAGATAAGTGATAGATTTATTGGGATAGAGCCTTGCACTATTTAAAGTACTGAGGTTAAAAGTGGGAGGAGTCAAAGAATTCAGGATTGGTGGGAGGTAATTAGATTATTCAGCAATCGATTGCAAATGAATGCCTCACTTAGAGAAAACTATTGGCATCAGTTACTAATAATATTATAATAATTAATAATTATTAAATAATAGATAATAGCAATAATATCTTATTGATCAATTACCTTGGCTTTAGTCACTGATAATCGAAAACTCAAATTATTATTGGTATCAATCCCTGATAATTTTATAATAGTTAGTTCTTAGTTGCTGGTATAAAGAATCCTAGGTAGTGGAGTGGTCATTGCTCACTCTAATATCAAGACCTTCAGCACCAAAGCAGTGTTTTGATCATACTCATCCTAAGTTGCCAGCTGATCTCTAAATAGTACATGATTGGGTTATCCTTAGCACCAGTCACCAGTAACCCTAAAACCACTTAACATCAAATTGGCATTTACCTGCAATAATATAAATTTATTTCCATCTTTAGTCCTTATTGCCAGTGTCAAATCACTAATAATTAATTAATTATCCTCAGCATAACTTGCCAGTAATCACAATAACCTTAAACCTATCAGAGATTATCCTCAACACTTTGATTTAGCTCAAATTAAGCTAATGAGGAGCACAATTTGCATTCATCAATACTTAGATATTAATGAGATGTGACCCTAGTAAGAGGCTTCACCCAGAAAAGGGCAAATTCTGATACCAATCTTTTAATTGTTGCCTCCTTTATATTTGTCCATTGTTCTGGTTTTGTTTTTAGATAATTGAAATATATATAAGTATAATATAATTGATACTTTTATTTAGCTTATTATATACCCTCAGGTTCTACCAATATAGCTGATTAGCAATTTGATTTTTGATCTGTAACCTCAGTATATCTACATATAAATAAAGTTTTATGAGGGTCTATATTATCTGAGATAATTGTAGGAATCCAGCTTACTTGTGCTCACTGGTGCTTACATCACTGGATCCCACAAAGTTTTTTAATAAAATATAAATAAGCACTACTATAAAATTTAGGTTTTTTATCTTTTATTAGGAGTGTAGGGATAAAAAGAAAAGCAATTCTTCTTAATATTTGACTGATCAGTATCTAAACTGTTTTGAAGGTTAGGGGAATTTAAAGATAGGTTCAGAAGAGCTTAGAGGCTTCTGAATTAAGTAATATGGTATATGCTCCTATCAGATCTTGGAAAATGTGAGTTACTTTTTGGCAAAATGATAGTTGGGGTTTTGGGGCAGATGTACCCATGTGGTAATGTTTTGATTTAATTTAACCAATCACTGCTTGATAAAATGCTTTCACCTTGGGGGACCTCCACTATGCCTATAAAAGGGAGTAGTCTCTGCATAGGTGCTTTGAAGAACCTGATGGTGGTTGGGGGTGTACCTTTCTATGGTCACCCCATGGTCCATTAAGTGGTCAAAACAATCCAACCGCTCAATTTTATATTTATTGCCCAAGCAGGTTTTGAAATAGTGTAATCCCATTTAAAGGGGTTCCACTGAGAATTGGCCATATTCTTTTGGCCATTATCCTCAAAATCATCATTATACTTATTTAAATCAAATTTAGGTTCACCACAAACTTGTAAATGGCTGAATTTCCCCAGTTCATCAGATTTCAACCCAAAACATTCTTTCTATGCAGCTGAGAGAGCAAATGTCTGACAAATGGGACTGGTTTTAGGCGTTTGACTAAAAGACTGACACAACTGATTCATCAAAGGTAGAATTGTGTGTCAGATTTTTCTATGAAATCTTATAAATAATTATTTTTGGAAATTGATGGCAAGATATCTGCTGGTGAATTGATAGGAACAGCTTTGCTAAGAGATACCGGTTGTGGAGCAAGGGTAGTGATGAGGTCTGGGGGTACTTGAGGGTATTGTTTTAAAGTCAATTTTATATGTTTCTTCAACCCCAAATCTCAACAGTTTTACATAAGAACACACTACTAAGCAAGGTTAAGGAGGCTGCGTAGCCACAACTGCTGCCAGCTGTGAGGTATATGGGTTTATGTGACAGATGGAGGTGATAGATAAAGGCACAATCCAAGTAAAATTATATTTAGCTCATGGAGAGAAGGATACTCTTAGTACCATACAATCTACCATAAAATCAGCCCATGTTCAGATAATTGCAAGGGGAAGGATTATTGGTAGAGTAGTCTGCATGCTTAAACTCTTAGATGTTGCTAGAAGATGATCCATTTGGAGTTGAGGTTCCTTTAGCAAGAAAAGAAGCATAGATTGCCAAGGAGGCATATCAGTAAAATCACCTTCCTAATCTATTATCATCTAAGCCTGTAAGGTGGTATATGTTCTTGTATACACATGATTGAACCAACTATCCTGAATATTGACCCTGATAAATGATAAATTCTGGGCCATCTTGAGACTCTTTGACAATCTAAGCATCCCCTCATCATATTAGATGTAGCAGATATTTCATGGATCTCTAAAAGATTGATGTCATGTGAATGGGGGCATTGAAAGCTTAAAGAAACTGTTAGCAATAGGAGAATGGCTTCCATAAACATAGGGACCCCCAGTGCTATCATTCTATACTACTTGAATAGAAATACTTCTTAATGGAGCCTGTAGATTTTTATATAGCTTAAAAACTTTGAAAGGAGCTTCTTCTAGGATTATATGTCATAGTCATCCCCAATTAGCATGTTGATAGCATTATTGATGTCTTGAAAACTTCAAGCAGCGTTGGATAGATGTCCCCTGTGTCTCATTAATACCAGTATCTAAGAGATAGGAGCCTGGATGGGGAGATGACGCATTATTGATGCTCCCAATATCTTATTCTAGATGAGTTAAGGGCAGTTCTCTGTTTGGTGTTTGTTGCTTAACCAAGGTCAGGGAAAGGTTGTAAATCCATTTTTGCTGATCTATAAGCTAGAGTTATCAGGCCTATCCAATTTAACCAGTATGCCATCATGTTAGATTACATCAAATTAACTTACAGGGAGCATCAGAGATCCATTGGATCATGTCCAAGTATATGGAGAGATATGATGAACTAAGTTAAAATTTTGGGATGGATTTGGTGCAGGTTGTCAGCCAATTTAATCTAATTGGTGAAAAAATCAATCTTTGCTTCTGGCAGAGGTTAGAAATCCTGGAAAAGAGTTAAGCAGAAGAAAGTCTATAAGCTAATATGGTGATTGTATAGGTAACTTAGGTTATAGTTAAGCTATAAAGTATTAAACTGCTTGTTTACTAGTAGGTTATCATCAATTTTTTAAAGATAAAACTTAGTGTTTTGGTGTAGATTTTTTCATATTTATCTCTCAGAGAAGATTGGCAGAGTGACCTTGCTGAGTAATAAAAATATCTTTTAAATTTGTCACTTTCTACATTTTGTATCTGTTTAAAAAACAGAAAACTTCATTTTGCTCCCCATTGTATTGGTGTGCCAGAACCCTGTGATACAATTTTCCAGTTACCTTAGTTAAGTGAGCCACTACCATCAGATTTTGTTAGTTATCATTAAGGAAGGTGACAGTGGAAGATATTCAAAAACAATAACAACGCATCTATGATACATATGGTACTCTTTTATAGAAAGCGCTCAGCCTATCAAAGATATATAAGTTGTAGCAGGGCTACTAATGAAGGTGAAACTTGAAGGTAGAAAACTTTGTCATGAATTTTATAATAGGGATGGTTCAATTCTATGGTAATAGTTTAAGCTACCTATCTTATATAAAAGTTATAGGCAGGCTACATTAAAGAATGCATCAGTGGCAGGTAGCCAAAAACAATGGTAGGGCACGTATTAAAAAATGGTCATATACTATATAAAGTTTGCTGAGTTACTATCATATATATGACAGCAGGGCTGGCATTAGGTAATACCTACCTCACCTGGGAACCAATAAACGTGATGTTATGGAGTGTGCTGATAATAATAAGTCTGGCCTGGAACTCAGGATGAGTGAACACCCAAAGCGCCAACCAGAATACTTTAGATATAGCTAATATATTGTGGTATATAAATAAACTTGGGCAACTGCAAATGCCAGCCAGGGGTTCCAAAATTGGAAAAAATGCGCCCACCAAGTGTTAAGTGAGATTAATTAAACTCTTAGATAAAATTTGATTTTTAAGGGTTTATTAATCAACTTAGATACTAGAAAGAAAAAAGGGGTGACAGTGGAACCTGTCAGGGTCTGCTACCTTATAAGCTCACAAAAAATAGAGGACAGAAACAATTTTATTGACCATCAGAAATAATTATGCAAGTTGGCTATTTTAGATTACTATATTAAAAACTTTAAGGTGGCATTTAGCTCAGCCTGGCCAGCTGACTCAGGCTTTAACTTTGCCACCAAATTTCCTCTCCCGGTATGACCTACTTGGCAGATCAGTAAAGCTCTATCTGGTGGGTAGCTGGGTATACCTATAGCTAAGCTATATATACCTGGTACCAACGAGTAGGGAAGGGGTTGATTGTGCTGGTATCTATTAGAGCTGGGCTCATGATTGCCAGAGATGGAGGAGAACATCAGTTGGGATTTCTAAGCCAGAAACTGGCTTAATCTATTTTTGCCAGATATCAATTTAAATTTATTGGGGGAGCTTGAACTGGTGGGATAAACTCTTAAAGGAGAGAATTGCTGCCAACCCTCTGTTGGGGGTATCCCCTGGCCACTTCCCAGCACACACCCCAAATCTTATGGACCAACCCATGGGTAGTTGACATGGTGGGAATGCCACAATTTTAAAGGGGTATACCATCACCCACCTCTCATCTACCATGTGGGCTAAGTTGCTCATGGTGACAGGAGGGATGGTTGCTGGCTTCCTCCCCCTCTTGGTACAAGATGGGAATTACTCCTGATTAAGATGCAAAGGTTGCTCCCCAAGGCTTACACATTAGCTGGGGTTAACAATATATACCAAGGCCCACCCAAAATGGATATGGGCAAAGCCTATCATGGATACAGCTGGCAAATGGATCAAGGGTAGGCCACCTTATTTGATCAACCTTCAGCGTTTGAGGTAAAGGTAGAGAGATAGACCAGGGAGTGTAAACTTTGGTTGGAAGGGAATATCTCTATCTAACCTGGTATCAGATGAACCCATAGATATGAAGTGGAAATTTAGCCATGAGCTTTTATTAAATTGCAAACGGCCAACATTACAAAAGGGTGACCACAGTATATATCATCGATTGGTGGAGGGAATAGGATGTAGAGGGGCTACTTTTTTAAGGTTTTAAAAGGTGGGGAACCACTTGGATTATAATTAAAATTAAAAGGTGGAAGCTAAGGCTTAAACTTAAAGCTGTTTGTAATGGCGTAGGTAGAAATGGGTTTATAGTTTAACCATCATTTCGTCAATTAGAAACTTAGTAAAGTTATGACCGTGTTAGGTTTGTTGAGTGGATTAAAAATCCTTTATTGAAGATTAAACCATATCGGATGACCTCATCAATTTAATTGGGGTAATGGCATATCGACCGGTGGTAAAGCATTTGATGGTTAAAGTGATGTGGGGTTGGATTAAAGAAATTGGGTTCAGGTAGTAAGCCATCTTAACCGTCACGAGGGGGTGACCTTGAAGTTTGGTCAACGAAATTCGGCAAGTTGATAATTAACTTATACCGCATTCGGTTTTGGGCTTTTATTATCGCTTCTTTATACCGGTTCGTTCAACTTAAAACCCGTTTTTTACTTTAATGTATGTCATTCCGATAAATTATGAAGTACCCCATCTCCCTGGGTTTCCATCCCAAGTAAAATTTATTGGTTGATCGTGCTTAACCCTTACCATGGTGGGTTTCAGGTTACACCGGCGTAGTTTAACGTTGGGTATCGGTTGGGTTTTGTTTTCGACGTAGGCTGTTATGCCTCAATTTGATTTTCTTGGCGACCGCTATTTGGCAGGTTTAAGCGTCGTTTCCAACCTCGGGTTTATGTATCAAAGGCCCGATCCTTTTTATGCGCCAAACTTTGGTTAATTTTGTGGGTTTTAATGCGTTGAAGGCCTCCACGGTTCGGGGTTAGGGGTTTGGATGTCCCTATACTTTAGCTTTAAAGGTTTTTGTCTGGGTTACACGTTTCGTTGGGGGTGGATCCTAAAGTTTTAGTGACGGATATGGTTCCTTAGTGACGAAAAATTTGCGTTTGTATTTGGTTTGGTTTTTAGATTAACTGTGCGTCGGTTGTTAACCCCGGTTTAAAGTAGAAAGAGCTCAGGTTGGGGTATCACTAAATTAGGCGTAAAGCTAGGTTAATCTGGGCCAAATTGGTGCGCCAACCCAACCCTCCTCTAAGCCTGACTGCAGAACATGCCGAGCCCTGAGGAGGACCGCCCAGCGGCCGGCAAAGCTTACCCGCCAAGCTTCATCGCCAAGCTTTGGAGGTTTGGGCCCCCTTCCTCGCCGGACCCACGGGTGGGTACCAGCCGCACGGCGCATTCCCTCTCCGCTTCGCCGCGCGACGTTGGATGGCGCCGTACGCCGCTAAGGAAGAGCTCCTCGGTGATCCTGCCGCGCCCGGGGGATGGGCTGCCGAGTCCCAAACTGCAACCGCCCAAGGGTATGCGGGCCGAGCCCAAGGTGGAAATCTCTCGGCCCTACGCTCGCTCCGAGGCCTTCTGCCACTCTCCCGGAAGTCTATCGACGGTATCCATTCCCTCCGAAGCCAAAGTTGGACCCGAGTCGGGTTTAAGCGCTGATACACCCTTGTCCGAAACTTCATCAGCCACGCCTTTGCGAGTTTCTTTGGCTTCCCAAGGTTGGGTTCCAAGCGGCTCCGCGGCCGAAACGGTGATCGGCAACGATTCACCCGCTGAGCCACCTCGGGAAGAAAAAGAACTTGCTACGCGACTAGAGCCGCCTTCGCGAGCCTCGTGGTGGGGGTTCTCCAATTCTACCCCCCAGGCCAAAACTTCCTGGTGGCCCAGTTTTTTGGCCGCGGCTGAAACTTACCCAGCGGCGCCACCCGACACTCGCTGCACCCCGGCGCCCACGCCCGAAGTGAAGGGCGAGGTAACCCGGGAGCCTGCGACGGCCGTGGAACCTTGTGAGTGTCCGCTTGAGTCAGCGGTTATTGGACTGGACTTCAAATCGAACGGTGAACGGGTTGAAGCTCGTGTTGAGCCTACTGAGTCGCCGCAGCCTTCCTGCCCCGGCTATGAGCCTAGCTTTGTTGTCCGATCGATGCAACGCATGCTACCAACTTGGCGCTATTTCTTCTCGTCCCCATCCACCCAGCAAGCCCTACGGAGCCGCAAGGACGTCAAGTTAGTCGAAGACGCAGATGGGGCTCTAATTAGGCACCAGCCGACTCCACCACCTCCGGCGGCACCCACCGCAGCGATACCGGCCTACAAAGAGGCTACTTTACAGACTTCCACAACCTGCACGCCCCCCAACCTGGTGCTGCCGGTGCTGGACGTCGCGTCGCTGCACTTCGCGCACCGCCCCACCCTGTTAAGGCGGGCCATGGACGCCTTCACGTACTATACTGGCCTGCGGTTTGGCGAGCTTCGGCACGCGTACGCCTGCCCCCACCCGCCGCAACCGATCCGAAGGGTGGTGGTGGTCGGGATCCACGGGTGGTTCCCGCTGAAAATCTATCAGAAGGTGGTGGGGTCGCCCACCGGCACGTCGGAGAAGTTCTGCCGCCTTATGGCCGAGGCGTTACAGGCGTACCTGCGGGACCACTTCGGGGGTGAACTTGGTGGGAGTTCCATCACCCCGATCCCCCTCCACTGCGAGGGCAAGGTGGAGTTTCGCGTCACCAAGCTGTACTCGCGCCTGCTGTCGAACCCCGCTTGGATGGCGGGGCTGGCCGGGGCCGATCACGTCCTCGTGGCCGCCCACTCCCAGGGCACCCCGGTCGCGGTGTTGCTCCTGGACCGGCTGATCCGGGATGGGCTTCTGGATCCGGCCACCCAGCGCACGTCCATCTTGGCGATGGCGGGGGTGTCGCACGGCCCCTTCCCGTCCCTCAAGGAGAATTATATCGTCAAGTACTTTGAGGCCGAGGCGGCGCGCGAGCTGTTTGAGTTCATGGACCCCGCCGCCCCCATCGTCGTACAGTACAACGGGGCCATGGCCCGTGTGGTGGCGTCGGGGGTGAGCGTGTGTGCGGTGGCCTCCATGGTGGACCAGGTGGTGCCGCTGTACTCGGGGATAATGCACGGCTACGAGCACCCGAGCATCCGGCGCGCCCTATACATCGATGGCATCAACTACGCGCCCGACTTCCTCACCTCCCTGATCGTGTTTGCGCTGCTGCTGCGTAACCATGGCCGGTCGGACGGTGGCCTGATCCTGCACCTTTCCGACCTGGTCGCGGGCTCCCTCTACTCTGGCACCCCGGGCCACTCCACCATCTACGAGGAGCGCAAGGTGTACACCGCCGCCATCCAGTGGCACTTCGCGCCCCAACCGCCCCCCACCAAGCTGGTCATCAACCCCGTGGACGCGCATCGCCCGCTCAACCCCTACCACCTGCCGTGGATCATGCGCGGGTTGGTGGAGGATTTAAAGGTCACCCGCCACCCCTACCTGAAGCTCGAGCTGGCGGAGCTGCGCGACCAGTTCGCCCTCTGGAAGCCGGCCACCAAGCTCCTCAAAGATCTGAAGTTCCGCCTCGATCCCATCAAGCCGAGCTAGCTTAAACCCACCTGAGATGGCCCCTAAAACGTCAGCCCCCCAAGTATCAATGTGGATACCCCCAATCCCGTATCATCCCTCGATCTATGCCCCAATCCCGTATCACCCAACCCGTGGACCCGTGAGTTATCCCAACTCTAAGTAATCGGGTGAATCCATCTTCAACTTCGTTGTGTAGCGATAAATTCGGCCCCGGTTTGACCATCTCGTTGTGTAGCGATAAATTCGGCCCCGGTTTGACCATCTAGTTTACCACGCTGAACCCCTGCCGCACAACTAACCCTTGGGTGGCCAAGCGTAAGTTATAAACCGGTGGGGTATACTATTAAGCTGGGACCCACGTACCTTTACCATCGTGAGCTTTCGGCCCAAATCAATACGATTTCTATAAAAGCTTGTTACATCCTAAGCTTGATGTCATCTAATGAGGGATGGTAAAGTAATTTAACGTGAAACGTAACCTTCGAGGTTTGTTGTTTTTTTGGGAAGGCGGCGAAAAGGGTAGTTAAATTAAGCCAATCATCTAAGCTCGATCAACGATGAGATTTAACCCTTTGCGCTCGTATGCCACGCTGGAGCTGACAATACAAGTTGACACCCGACAACTTTGAAAATAAATCGAGTGCAAAGGGTTTAGCTAAATCAGCTAAATTTTTTATAAGGGGACTGGTTTTATCCCAAACTCCCATGGGCATTTTATCTATAAGGGTAAAATTGGATGTCATCCTTTAGTCTCAGTATCCGGTCGCATTTCAAGTTTGCCAGTTCCCCAACGTACCCGATCCAAGGTGTAAGGTTCCACCCCCTCTCACCTAGGCTTAGGTCTAAAAACTTGCCATCACAGGCTGTTGAGATCCCGGTGCGAACTAAAGCTCGCCGGTGCTAATGGCACAGGATTTAACAGTTATAAAGTGGCAAGGGTAGCAAAACTCGTAACAGCTGTTTGATAAGATGGGGACGTTTAGTAACCACTTATATTAAACTAGGAAAATTTAAACTATGAAAATATGAGGATTTATTAGTGGAAGTGAAGGGGTAAAAAGTGACCCCTATTATGATGTCACTGCTTAGTATATAAACCATCTGAGGTTCGAAGTGAGACTGCCAAGTAATTCGGGTTAAGCTGCGAGTATCCAAATTAGGAAAGATGAGGTTTTGACCGATTGGCTCTCTCAAAGCTCGCTTCACTCCCATGGAATGGCTGCGGAAGGGTCAATAGTTGGTAGGACCGGTCAGCCAAGGATTTTATAGATCTGAACCAATCACCATGGGAAATTTTTACACCTGGTGGGACCCCCTCCGAGGCTATAAAAGGGGGTGGTCCCCACGTAGGTGGTTTAAATAAATGGTTAATGGGTCGGGGAGGAACCTCAGATGGACTCCCATGATTCCACCGCATGGTTGGGGCAATCTACTACCTAAACTCATGTTATTTGGCCAAGGATTATTAATGAAAGTATTGCCCTGATTCAAGGGGTTCCACCAAGGATCAGCTGTGGTCTTTTTGGCCGATTTCATCCTTTAATAACCAAAGAACTCTTATTGAAAAATCAGACTTGTAATTGTCCAACACTGGCAAGGCTTACCAGCCTATCAGGGTTGTAACCAGTTTTGCTTTAATTTATCAAGATGGGGGTAGGATTTAAACCATCTACAGTTAAGCTACAGTGGAACTCATTAGTCATTTTGGATATAACCCAAGTCACCTCCAAACTTAAATCAGTAGGTTTAATCACCACCCTTCCAGCTTAAAGTTTACCCCAGCTGCCTCCAGTAAACTAACGGAACCCCCAGGGTTTAATTGGCATCCCACCAGGGTAATAATGATATCAAGAGCTTAGATATTGGCTATTGATTAAGGGGTTGGGTAAGTTTATTATAAATCTAGAAAACCTCAAAGGGTTGGTTGGCAGTTGGTGATACCTATTATTGGAACTCAGCCTGATAGGCTTAAACTTGGTAAATGATGTAGTGGCATAGTTGAACAGATAAACAACCAATATAAGCTAGGGAGATGGTAGGTTTTAAATATAACCTCCCATCAGCGCTTTTAAAAAAAGATGGGTTGGATATCAGAATTAATACTGGGGTATCATATCTAAAGGTGATGCAATTACAATATGACTGGATGATAAGCCCTAAGTTGTTATGGTGGAATGGGTAGGATCTGCCAAACCTGATTATGAGTTGCAATTATTCAAGCACCTTAGGATGAGGAGAGATTGGGTAAAAGGATAATTTTGTATTGCCTCCAAATCAGGTGATAAGATAATGTCAACAAATGACAAATGCTGAGATGTTGACATATGGCAGATGTTGAGTGGATCACCTTGAATTAAGGTAATTGTGAATTTAATAAATGATGAACCCTGCTGGAACCAATGAGAATATGGCAGAATGAATAGTCTAATCAAAATGGTCAGTATCAACCAAAGTCGCTAAGATATAAGTGAGATTAGTAGATTGAAGAAAGGTTGGTTGTCAGTTTAAGAGAGTGAGCAGACCATGAAGGATCCGCTGAAAATATCAAATTAAATAAAGAAGTGTCATTGGGGAAATTGCTCCCTATTTGTTGAAAATTTATTGCGTTGGCTTGAGGACAATGATCTTCACACCATCATCCCTATTGCTCAGTGGGATTGACTCTGTGCAAAACCCCTTGGCTTATCTCTGATATACCACCAAATTTATAACAAAATGTATAGGTCAGTTGGTAAGGAATAAAAAGTTTAACTGGGTGAGGATATAGACCTTAGGAACCTAGAACTTTATCCATTAAATTAGGTTTTTATTGTCATAAAAAATAACCATAGTTTAGTTTATTAATACAAACAATGGTTTTGGGGTTTATAGATAGTTTACCTTTTGGTAGTAAGATTTACAAACTACTATTAAAAATGATATTCCCTTTTTCAAGATGGCGGTCCCATCATTCTATATTTACTAAATCCCATGGTTTTCTTTGGTGCCATTAATTATAAATTGAGTAGCGGTTAATAATATTCTAAATAAGTTATATATTTGATAAGGTCAAGATGATTAATACCTAGGCTTTAGGGTATTTGTAACAAATGATTGATCTGATATAAATAATATAATGATAGCTGACTGAAAATAATAAGTATTATTGATGATGGATTTTCACCGGCGTTGGGGCAAGGTAGTAGATAATAAATAAGTTATTTGATTGTCCCTGGCCACTGGGGCAAAATAAATCAATGTAAACTGGATGGTTAGGGTAAGCGTTGGCAGGGTGGAGAAGGATCCATTGTAATTTTGATAGTACCATCACCTGGTAATTCAGCCTGACAAGCTTATAGTAAACTAATACTACTAGGCGCTGTAGCCAAGTGGTCAATTAACCAAAGCATGTTAATTTCTTTAAATTTCAACAAAAACAATAGTTTAACGCTACCAGTCAACATAGCAGTAAGGGCAAGGATTGGGGTAAGCATTATATGAATTTTGGGGGAGGTGGCCCACTAGAATTAATATTATGTGATTCTATAGATTAATGTTGATACAGGGTTAAAGTATTTGATCAAAGGCCTCAGACTAAAAATTAGTTAATACTTGTATAATTAAAATAGGTAGGGTATTGATATGCAATGGTCAACACAATCCTAACGTCTCCCTCTCTGACCAAACAAGTTTGAACAAAATGAGTTTGGGTCAGCTTGAATCAATGTAATGAAGTGGCTCTAGGGCCAGAGCCCTTCTGAATTTCCTTAGTAATTTAGTATACAACCAATAAATAAGGTAACCCTTGATAGGATATTTGCGAGTATAAACATTAATAAATACTTTCTCTGCAATATTAAAAACTCTTTTCTAATGTACTTCATTTTCTAATCCCTCCAAATCTATGATGATCATAATACAGTGCCAATCCTCTATGGTGAAGTTGGATAAGAGCCAGTAACCCTGGTGATCATGTTGTCAGAACTTGAAAATCAAACTAGTGCGCTTAAGTATACTTTACTTTATAGCTGGATTAAATTTCCACATGATGTTTTCTAAAACTTAGTTCAACTCATGTTCTGCTCATGGACAAATGAGCCATGAATAGGTGGAAGCATGGGATACTTCTCCTATAGTGACTGATATGATGATCACCCCTGTTACAATTTGGTTTGCACAACTATTTGAGTTTATTTTAAAATTTAAATCTACTTAACTTATACTTTATCTAGAAATTAGACCAATGATTTGAATACCTTGCCTACACGCTGACGTTGTGGTATGGAATCAGATTACTATAATATATAAGGCTACATTACTAATCATAGTAGGTATATAAAGTTATGTTCTCTACCACTGCCGCCCCAAGTTCAAAACCCAGTCAATGAACTTTGGGTAGGGGACAATTATGACTGTGTTGGCATTATGCACCAATGCCCCAAACTGAGATAGCAAATAGCAAAGGTGGTCTATGGAGTTCCTGGTCTATCATACGCCAACATGACTTTTCCAAGTTTTATCCTCCTTTCCCATTCATTTGATTTCTCCTTAATCAGTAAAGTATTGTCCCCAGATCAGCCTACCTCAAATAATATTCAAATATATCTTTTTTAGTACTAGATGGTCCCAACCTGAGAATATTCAAATATATCAAGTTATGTTTTAAATTTTCACCCTGCTGGTGCTAAGCCCTGAATCATTATTATCAATTTTAACTTGGCATCATGGCTATGTAAACTCAACTTCCCTCTTTTTACTTGCTTCTCTTTGACTCATTATCTTGTTTGTGTTGGAATCTTGTATCCTTCATTTAGCACACTTCATAATATAGCCTATTGATCAAATTTTGCACAGTTACTAAGGTCAGATGACAATTTATTTTTCACCATAATTTTATTTCATTTCATAGTAAAATAAAAAATTTTACATATAAAATGAAAATGTTATATGTTTTAATGGCAATTGGTATACTGTTATGAAAGATCATTTAATATTCAATCAATTTTACAGTCTAAATGGTTTTACCAAGGGTTAATTTTCATTTAACTAATAATTAGGTTAATCATCTTATTCTGAGATTTAAGGTAGTAAAATTTCAAAAAATCAAGGCTAAAAGGCCTAAAATCTCCTTTTGTTCTAGATTATTATCTCTACATTGTACTCATGAAGATAAAACAATTGTTAAGATTTTATTATTATCCACAAGATCTAGGCCTATGGCTCCTAGCGGCTTAAAAATATATATGCACTTCCCACTACTCCTGAGTATCATTTTGGTTTATAATGATGGGTGTCAGAAAATTACAAGTCTCATATTGTAATAGGGGCATTTTGGATGGAAATAATGATAATATCAACCAAAAGATTCTGGCTGATTCTTGATGGAACCCCTTGAATTAGGGAAATACAATTCCCTCCTCTTCTCAGGCAAATAGGCCTATGGTTAATAGCAGGGTTATGCTGAATTGACGGCGAAATCAGGAAAGCCATTCTGATGTCCCTCCCCATCCTGTATCTAATTTAGTTCAAACTTCCCTGCAGAAACTGACTCCTTTTAAAGGCTTGGAGGAGCTCTCCTGAGGTACTAATATTTTTCCTCTTGATGATTGGTACAAATAAATTAAATCCTTACATCACAGATTTGTCCTATCTGCCATCAACCCTCCATCAGCTGTTCTGTCAAAGCGAGGCAAATCTTGAGAGCTCCAATATGTTGAATTCACATATTCCCTAATTTGGACATTACTAGCTTAATTCAAAACTTTGAGCTTTGACACAATTAAATACTAAGCCCTAAGATATTAAGAGGGTTCACTTTTAACACCCTCACCGCCACTAATAATAATATATTTAAAAATAAAGCTTTTTAGAATCTTTAGTGCATTATTATTTTCTAATATAAGCAAACAGTTTGTGGAATCCAGCGGAGATTGGCACCAGCAAGCAATAATTAGCTGAATTCCCACAATGGGAGTAGCATTTTAAATTTGAAATATATTTTTTACCATAGCTTGTAAGGCCAAACTAGAATAAAACAGTTGCATAATTTAAAGTAGTTTTAACTTTCTTAACTTAAGGTTACTGTCTTTGTCAGGATTCCAACCAAATGGGAGATTTGAATGTAGTTGATGACAGATTTGAACCTGAGTCAGACAAGTAGCTAGGCCAATATTGGGGATAACTCCTGATGACATTCCACGCCGTAGTATTGGGGTTCAAACCCAATCTAGGAGGCAAGTGAATCCTATTGGAGAAAAATGACTACCCTATCACTAAAACCCCAATTTGTTATGAGTCTAGATCTTAGCTTGGAGATTTACTAAAAAAAACTCCCTTTTAATGAGGCTTTGACTAAAATAAAGGGGACTCTCTTCTATTCTCAATTTTAAGTAAAAATTGGTATATTTTTATTAGGAATTGCCTCTCCAGATGAAATATCTGGAAAAAGACAATTTAATAAAGAGAAGAAAAAACAGGTAATCCAACACCCTGAAACTTTGGGTCCCCTGGCCTCAAATTATTGAGGGATACAAGGTATTATACCCATGGTCCCAAAAAAACTGGTGCTCCCTGCCAGGTACACCCTGAGTTCATGGTAAAAAAATAAATGAACAATACCAATTTGACATCTGATTTCTTTTTAGATCAATAACGCCTTAAACTCTTGACTAAAGAATCAGTATGATGCACAGGTTGGAGAAACAAACTCTTGCACTTGAATAACACCAACTCAAACTTTGAGATGCAACTACTGAGCTCTAAAGCAAAATTTGGCAGTTATTCCCTCTTGTTGCCACCAAGTCAGTCCTTTGTGCCGCCCATGATCAGGTAGATTTTGTAGGTGGGGATAGTAACACCTTACAAACTAAAGTGGACGCCCTCCACCCTTATGTACTTCCAATAATATTAGTTCCTCTTTAAGTGAAAACGTCCTCCCAATGTCAGTGCACATTGTTTGGCCTTTAACCCCACCCAGTGGCACATTCAAACTATCATTAAAATAGAAGTATGTCCCAGGTGAAGGGAGCATCTTCTCAATCTTTTCTTGTTATGAAAATGCTATGGAAGGAGCCATGGACACCCAGTGACTCAAACACCTAACTGTCTTAGTCGCATAGCTCAAGACATTATGGTACCTCACCTAATGCATTGCTGGACTTGGGATGATGCCAAGACTGCCTTTCTTTGGGAATTTGGGGGCGACTTAACTTTGTCCCACCAAAAGCAAACTTTAATGGATATAAGCTTTAATTGTGAGGAAACTGCCACTAAGTTTGCTCACCGTATTTTACCTTAAAGCACAAACGTTGGTTACAGAAAAACAGTTTAATTTAGATGACGCTATCACTGCTTCATTTTATGGCATTTAAGAGCATGCCTAACATTCTACTTTATATCAAAGCAGTGAAGTCTAACTGGAAGTCTCTTCTCCATATTGAAGAAGCTATTTTGGAGATTCCAGCTGACCTACTCAAACATATTGGGCCAATCATTTTTATAATCATAATAATAAGCCTCGGTCTCAAATGCTAGCAGTTATACCCCCCAAGTCGCCTACACCTGCATTATACTGCACCCAATGCAAGAGAACCAACCACGCTGTAGACTTTTGCCACGCCCTTCAATATACGTTGGCAAAAGATCAGTCAGTATAGGTCAAGAGGCTCCCTATGCTGACGGAAATCAAGTTCCTCAAAACCCTTGTTTTAGATCTAACTCTATCCCCAGCACTTCAGGTTGTTTTGTATTAGTGGCGCCTTCAGAAGTCGATATACCCCTTTCTATCAAGGAAATAAAGATCTTCACCTTCACTATTATGTTGAAAGTTACCCCATCAAATCTTAGAGGTCAGTTCCTTTATGGTAAGCCAAGCGCTGGAAGACAAAACCTTTAAAAGCATTGAACAGCCCCAAGCTTGGCCACAGCAAATTCATCGCTTGCTTCACTACAGCTCCCCCACAAAAGCTTACTAGTCATTAACTCTCAGTTTGGCTCTTTAGTAGTTTGAGTAGAGGTAGTTGTTCATAAGGTTAAAGTCTTAGCAATAATTGATACCAGCTCACCTTTTAATGTTATATCCTCCAGACTTATCTAGAAAGTAAAAATGGCTCCAGACTTGATTCATGATGCTGAATATGGGACGGCTGGTAGTCAGATGACTAAAGCAATTGGGATTATCCCGCCTTACCTCTCCAATTTGGAAAGCTTCTAATTAATGACGCCGCTATTGCATTAGAAACCAATATTTATGAGCTGCTTATTGGGGTCCAACTGATGCGGGAGTTTAACTGCATCATCAACCACAAAAATATCCTTCACTAGTAAGGTATTAGATCCTGTTAGTACTCAAGCTCCTCATCTAAAGTAAATGAGCCCCCCAAAAAATGAACATACCTTCTTGAATACCCTTCCTTCATCTGTAAGATCAGATATTAAGTCTTAAAAGGCAAAACTAAGTTAACCCCTGAGGATGTGGATGCCAAAGATGGGGTCCCTCCATATGCTCCTCATCCTATCACAATACCCTGTGGCTCACAAGCTGTTTTGAATACAGGGATCATGATCCACATCCATCCTAACCAAGTTTTGGAGCTAAGTGACCACCCAAACCCTTCAATCAAAGAAGTATTGATCTGCCCTAGGATTTTGGATCCTGCTTATGGGAATCTATATCTATATTATTAGGAATTTAACGGATCAAACCATACAAGTCCCTCACTATGCCCCTATTGCTTATGTAAAACCATGTCCTATTGAAAATATTGCCAATATGAGTTGTTTTGGCTCATTACAAGATTTAGGGTTTGACCCCCTACCCACCATAGCTCTAGTTGAAAGTAGAATTGGCGACAATCTCACCCCTAACAAGTGACAGAACGTCAAAGACCTCATCAAGGAGTATTGCAATATATTTTCCTCAGGACCAAGCGATTGTGGAAAATGTCTGTAGTAATTCACCAAATAAGGACTGAGGCTCACCCTCCATTCAAATCTCGGCCATACATAAAATCTAAAGTTGAGGAAGCTCAGGTGGCCCTAGAGCTGCAACTGTTGGCAGTTGGGTTACTCATGCCTTCTAAAAGCCCGTGGGCTTCCCCATTTCTATTAATTCAGAAGAAGGATGGTGGTCACCATTTCATAGATTATCTCTGCCTCAATTCAATAACTAGAAAAGACAGCTATCCATTGCCATGTATAGATGACTCCTTACACTTGATGTTAGCTTCCCACTATTTTACAGCTATGGATCTCACTAGTGGGTACTGGCAAGTTGATTTATCACCGGAGGATCAAAAAATGTGCTCTCATCGCAAGTGAAGGATTGTTTGAGCCCACTCAAATGCCGCAGGGGTTATGTAAATCCCCTGATACCTTCCAGCGTTCCATGGACGGATTTTTTAGGTGATTTAAAAAACGTCTTTGTGTGTTGGTTTACCTTGACGATATTATCATTTTTTGAGAACCTTTACCAAACACATAGATCATCTCAGACAAGATTTTAGCGGTTAAGGCAAGCCTCATTAAAACTAAAGCTGTCAAAATGCTCCTTTTTTCAGAATGAAATGGATTTGTTAGGCCATAAGGTAGGTAAAGATGGAATATCCCTGATGGACAATAAGGTTCTGGCCATTTCCAAAATGTCTCCACTAATTCCTAAAAGACGTAAAAGTTCTCTTAGGGATGGTGGGATATTATCGCCAGTTCATCCCACGCTTTGCCAACACCTCTAAGCCTCTTGTATCTTTATTGAAGAAATGTATACCCTTACAGTGGAAAGAAGATCAATAGCAGGCCTTTGACCTATTACAAGTCTCTCTCACCCACACTCCAGTACTTATACATCCCAACTTTTGATTAATCCTTTCTCCTTTTTACCAATGCTAGTGATATAGCCATCAGAGCCATCCTATTGCAGCATGACAAAAACTTGGTAGACCATCCTATCGCCTACTATAGCAAAACTCTAACTAGAGCTGAACACAACTTTAGCATTACAGAATGTGAATGCTTGGCAGTTTACTGGCTATTAAGTTTTTGACCTTATCTATATGGGAAACATTTCACTAAAATTACTGAACATGCTTCCCTGCAATGGCTACAGCAAATGAAGGACCCCAACGGGAGGTTAGCTCAATGGGCTTTAAACTTCAAAACTATGACTTTTCCATCACCCATTGACCAAGGCTCACTCACCAAAATGCAGATTGCCTATCCTAGCTGTCCATATTAACTTTAACTGCCTCTGAGAGGATCAAATTTATGACCTCCTAACTCAACCACACTTATGGAAAGATGAACCCCTGACCTTTAAAAAGGAATTAGCAAAAAAATCAGAGGGTCTTCAAGGTAAAAATGGCCAGTTATGCAAATTTGTGTCCCAAAAATGGGTGCCCTATGTACGACCTTCATAGTGAACTGACACATATTGGAGGGTCATTGGCAAGTTGGTCACGGAGGAGTTCAGAAAACTTACCAGCGGCTCAAGACTCAGTGTTACTTGGAAGGAATGATTGTTACAATCAAAGATGTATTGGAGTACTGCCTGGTATGCCAAAGTCAAGCCAGACTTAATCCCCAGTCACAACATCCAGTGGTTCCACCATGTGAACCCTTTTATGCTATTAGCATTGATGTTGTGGGACCTCTCCCTCAAGCCTCTAATGATCACCAGCTCTTCCTTCTGGCCATTAATCAATTAACTATGTGGATTAAAGCTGTATCACTACCTTCCGCTTCAGCAAAAGCTACTGCCACCTTCTTATATAATTGGATTATTACTTAGCATGGGTGCCCTCACATAATACTATCTGATAATGGGCAAATTTTTCAATCACTACTGGTGAATGATTAATCTGAAATGATGAGATCCACCCAGGTATTTTCCACTCCCTACCATCCTGCCACCAATGGAATGGTGGAGCGGGCAAATGGTACCCTAATGGCCACTCTTTGTAAAATGGCCATGACTGACCCTCTGCACTGGCCCCAATATTTTCTTAGTGCAATTCTGGCCTATCAAATAAGCTACCACCAAATCATTAAGATGTCACCCTTCCAGGCTTTGTATGGACTAAATCCCTAGTTGCCCTCCAGAGTGCAGGCCATGTTAGATCAGGCATCCCCTGACTCCCCTGAAGTTACTATGCAAAATAATGCCAATGAAATCATCTGACTCCAGGCTCTAGCTTCTGAGAACTTATTGTCTACCACCAGTAGAGAAACTAACCAATTTAATAATAAGCATGACCCCCTGCACACCTTCCATCTGGGTGACCTAGTTCTTTTCTACCATCATTGGCCTGGAGGTTATGACAATAAATTAAGAACTAACTTGTTGGGGCCTAACAAGGTCATTTATAAGTGGGGCAATGAACCCTCAATAATAGAGGTTGTTTATAAGCTGTAGTAAACCGCGTCTATAGTTGTTTTCTCCATCCATTTTCCTCCCTACGTCAAGATCTAGAGGGGGGCGTTATCAGGATTTCAACCAAAATGGGAGATTTGAATGAGGCCAATTATGGGAATCAAAATCAAGTTAGCCAAATAGCTAGGCCCTTATTTGGGACAAAACCCGACAACATTCCATGCCCTAATATGGGTTTTAAACCTAATCTATGAAGTGAGTTAATCTATTAGACCAAAATGACTAACCTACCACTGAATCCCCAATTTGTTATGAGTCTAGATCTTAGCTTTGAGATTTAATGAACAAAACTTCCTTATAACGAGGCTTTGACTAAAATAAAGGGGACTCACTTTTATACTTAATACAAGTAAAAAATTGGTATAGTTTATTAAGAAATTGCCTCTCCAGATGAAGTATCTGGAAAAAGACTTCTCAACCAAGAGAAGCAAAAACAGGTAATTCAACACCCTGAAACTTAAGGTACCCAGCCTCAAATTATAGAGAGATATGAGGTATTAGACCATGGTCCTGACAGTCTTCATACAGTATCCTTCTTTTTAGTAAGTGTATTGCAACTTGAGAAATGTAATTAATGCCTAAGCGCCAATTACATCAATAAGGGTTTTTGCGATTTGCGCTTAGGCATTAAACTATAACCGCACAGGTAATTTATATACTTTTGAATAATAAGGGAACTGTATGAAGACAGTGGCCCTAAAGTCAAATAATAGATTTATTTCTATACAAAGTCTAATTTACAGCAGCTATTAAAAGCTTAACAAAACAGATCCACTTCAATTTACTGATCCCATCATTATAAATTGTACTAAATAATTTTAGGGACGGTTTCTATTTTGAAAATTTTAAAATATTTGTCCTAGAATTCAGCAGAAAAGCTTACCAATTGTTTTATCTGGCTTGAGGGCAAGGAAGAGATTATAATGATGAATCTATTTATATAATAAACAAATTCTAAATATGTTATCATAGTATAAAAACTTGCTTATGGTTGTTTCCCCTTTGCATAAAGTGTCTGTGCTATGGTTGGTTGAAATTGATTCAGTAGTTTGAGATTGGATTATACTAATCAATAAATTGAGCCCTATTAAATCAACCTAAAACCATTAGCCCCTTGGCAAAACCATTTAAACTATTAGGTCAACCAATTGCTTGCTACTTACTAAAATGTTGGCAAAACTATTGAAATATTGAATTAGCAAATCATTTAATTCTTACTAAAACAATTAACTTATTAATTAGCAAATAATTGCAACTGATTGGAAACACCATTGAAACTATTGAATCAAATACATGTCAAAATGCCCAGTCATAACAATATACCAAATGCCATTAAAGTATACAAATTTTTACTACTTACATTTCAAACTTTTTTACTCTATATAAAAATTTAAAAGTATGGGGGAAAACTAAATTGTCATCAGACCTTAGTAACTATGCAAATATTAATAGGGTATGTCAGTAAGTATGTTAAATAAAGGATGCAAGATTTTAGGACAAATAAGTTAGAGAGGTAATTAAAGAAAGTAAAAATGTATGCATGTCTGTTTGTTCATCTTCTATGCGCTCCTATACCATTCATCCTATTGCAATGAAAATTTGGTGAATTGCTGAGGACGCTCACAAAGGTTACTGACCTTTTATAACCATTATCTTCATAGTAAAATAAAAAGTTTATATGTAACAAGTGAATATATATATGTTTTTAATGTTATTTGGTATATTATTATGACTGAGCAGTTTAATATTTAGTCAATTTGATAGTTATAGTTATAAAGACTTGCCCATAAATTTTAGCCAATAGAATCACTTACTTTAAACTTACTGTTATGATTAAATTGTGCTAATAGTGTGGATTATTTATTGGGTGCTTTTATCAAGTATAACTTTAATGTGTAAATAGATAGTACATTTTTAAGTAAGTTATATCCAACTTTAGATATAGAACTAGGTATTATATTAGATATAAAGGTTTATAGTACTAATTATCTTAGTGATTATAACCCTACTTAAACTTCATAAAAAAGCATATATATAAAATTTCAGCACAAATATAAACACTTTAATAATTTTTGCTTATTTTGTAAAAATATTTGCTAATTTGTTGTTTTAATTGACCTCACTTAAATTACAGAAGTATAACTCAAATGCAAAGTTATGCACTTTAATAGTCTTTGTTTATTTAGATAAAAGATTTACTAATTATTTTTTTATTAGTTCAACAATAAAAAGTTGACTTTAGTATATAGTCTTATTAGATGTTTGATCCCAGCATATCATTCTTTAAATTGAAGTGTGTTATTTATATCATTTTAAAGTAAGCTTTTTAGTGGGTTTACTTACTTTTTACTACCTTTAGTTATTAAATTATTAAAGTTATCAGAAGTTTGTTTCCAGTATGAGCATCTGAGATTTGATCTGTTTAAAAGTATCTTTTCAAGGTAAGCTTTTTTGATAATCAACCTTATTTTACTAGTTGTTTCAAAGTATGATCATCTTTTTTCATATAAAATTTCTGCAAATATCTTTTTAAGGCAAGTTTTACTTCTTACTTGGTAATTTTTTAGCAATTTATTAATTTTTAATCTCAGCATAAACATCATAATTCTCTATGTTTACTAATATTATCAAAATAAAAAGTTTAATTTTTTATTTGGTCTAATATAAAGTAGTAATTATTAAGACTCTGATTTCATTATAAATTTTACCATCCTAAATAATTTGCAATATCATTTTCAAGGTACGTTTTGATATTTTCTACTTGATCTACTATATATAAATGAATGTGTTTCTTTGTGTTTTTTTGTTATTTGTGACATATATTTCCTATACTGTTCACCTGATTGTAATGAAACTTTATCGAGTTGTGTGCATGATCACAAAGGTATCTGAATTTTTTAAAACCATTTTTTAAAATAAAATAAAAAATTTACATGTAAGAAGTGAATATTTTTATATGTTTTATTGGTAATTGTATATTATTATAGCTGAGCAGTTTAATATTTAGTGGTAAAAAGTTAAATGGTAATGCCAAGTGGTTGATAGTCATTTAGCTAATCATTAGGCTTAATGGTTTTAGTAAACAGTTACTGTGGTATTTTTGATGATTTATTTAGTTTTGAAAAGTTGTTGATAGTTTTTGATTTTTTTTATAAGTTCAGTTTGTTTTAACAAGCAGTTGTGATTGGTTGATTTGATTTGTTTAATATTTTAGCTGTGGTTTAGTGATTTATCTAAATATAGATAGCTAAAACTGAAATTTCAAGCAATAGTTAAAACTAATACTTAAATGATGAGGCAATGTAGTTATCAAAGTTATTTATAAATTCTATTGAGTATCTGCATTTAATTTAGTTTTGCTTTGGACATTAAAGATTTTAAATTCTGTATTTTTGAGTAGTTTTTAATCTAATCCAGCTAAAGCGCTTACACCTTAGGATGTTAACTTGATTATTAATTTCCATTTTTTTATAAAAAATAAGTACTTTATTTTGGTTTTCTTATTATGATTTTAGAACCAATTTAAGTTGTTTCTTTTAATTCCTAAATATCTGTTCTAAGTTAGGCTATAATTAGTTCAGTAGTTTAAAAGATGATATATCACATATGTACACATAGTGATCTTTAAATATAGGTATATTTTGGCTAGCAGTTTGGTGGTATTTGATTGATCTGATAGATTTAATTTATTTGGCTGAGTGGTTGGTAATTTTTGACAAATTCAATAGATTTAAAGGTTTTGGGTAAATGGTTGGTGGTTTTTTTATTAATTCAAAAATAAATTGGATTTAGCTAAGTGTTGGTGATAATTTGTTGATTTAATAAAGCTAAATTTTATTTATCTGAGGAGTTATGAGATTTAGTTTTTCTTATGTTAAGTTTGGTTTTGGTTGAGTGATTGTGGGTTTTGGTTGATTCAATAGGTTCTTTGGCTTTTCCAAGTGGTTTGATGGTACTAGAAAAATCCGATAAATTCAATTGGTTTTGGCTAAGTGTTGGTGATTTATGATTGATTTGATAGGTTCAACTGTGTTGGATAAGCGGTTGGTAATTAATTGGTTTTATGTTTAATCATAGTGAGTAAGCAGTTTTATGTTATCTATAAGATAAAACCTAAACTAATCAGTCCAAATTGCCTGGTAATCAATAAACTTGAGCTTTGCCAGGTAAATCCGTCAGTCTAACATATAAAAGTGAATGCTTGTCTGTTTGTTTAAAATTTGTTCATCTTCTCTACATTCCTATAATATTCACCCAATTATGCTGAAACTTTCGGTGAGTTGTTGTGCACATGCCCATGAAGGTTTCTATATTCTTAAGCAGTTTTTTTGTAGTAAAATAAATGTCTTATATGTAAGAAGTGAAAATCCTATATATTTTTCAATAATCAGTATATCATCATGCCCGAGCAATTAGATATTTAGATGATTTAACATTTTAAATGGGTTTACCAAGTGGTTGGTAGTCATTTGGATAAATATCAAGTATAATAATTTAACAAGTAGTAAGTGATTGAAAATAAAATAGTTTAAATAGTTTTACAAAGCAGTTGGTGGATTCAGGTTGATTCAATAGGTTTGAATAAGTTTAGGCAAACGGTTAGTAGAACTTTTTAATACTAAGAAGGGTGATAGGGTAGGGTATTTCTATCCTCTCATCACCATTATGCGCTAAAGCCATGTGCCACCCTCATATCAATACCAAAGTGATCACCAGCTTGCAATTATGGAGGTGGCATCACCCAAATATTGCTACTCTATAAGTGTAGTCACAAAATCTGCCACCTTTTAGGCCAATGGTGTTTCCTCTACCATAATTCCCCTAAATTTTGTTATGAAGCGTAATGATATTAATAAGACTGTCCTGAAACTCAGGGTGAATGACCCCCAAGAACACCCGCCAGAATACCTGTAATACAGCCATCCATATTGATGGATGTAACAGTAGTAAGGCAGCTGCAAGCACCAATCACAGATCTACAAAACTGGTATCCATTTCATAAAACGCTTGGCAAACTGCTAATATTGAAGATAAATTTTTTCAAGGATCTTTTTTATTGGAATTGTTAAAGAGTAAAAAAGGGGGAAAATGGAGCAACAATGAAACCTGTCAGGCTCTGCATTATAAGCTCACAAAACAAAAAGGGGCCAAACAATAACATTCACCATTAGGAATAATTTTGCAATTTTATTATGGTAAATCAGAATTTATTCTTTTTATGACGCCAGATTGATCCCCCCGCCCAACTCACACTCAAATTTTGCCACCAACTTTCCCCTCCTGATGCAAATTTGCTTGGCAGATTGGAATTGCTTCATCTCAGGGTGACTGGGTTCACCCATGGACAGGCCACATATGGCTGGTGCCATTAAATTGGAAAGGGTTTTGTTGCACCCATACTTATTATGGACAGGATCACAATTACTGGCGATGAAGGGCCACAAAGGATGAGAATTCCCACGCCAAAACCAATCTAATTATTTTTTTTCTAAGTAGAACTTAATTTAACTACATTTATGGAACTTAAACCTCCAGAGATAACCTTTCAAAAGCAATAATTGATGTCAACCCTCTGCTGGCAGAGGTCCCCAGTCTCCACCACTTCCCCACACACCCTGTAGTTGCTGTACCAACTTATAAGTGGTTAGCAAAGGGTAAATTGACATGTAATATAAGGTATATGCTGTCACCCATCTATAATCTACCACATGTGCTAAAATACCCAGGGTGACAAGGGAGACAGCTGCCAGCTTTTTACCTTTCTTAGTCCAAATAAGAATATCTTTTGATTCAACCACAGGGGTTGCTCCCCCAGACTTACATTACCCTCCCCATAAGGTCTAGGAGCACACCACTGGGAACTTGATCCAGAACAGCATTATTAAGAACTTTTGGGAGCTTGATTGACAAGATGGTGACACCCTTCTGAGATGGGAGGGGAGCATCTGGGTGTGCCTTGTGGAAGGTTCCCCCAATTTGTGGCAATTTGCACAAGTGCAAGCACTAACCCAGATATTATCATATGAGGAAAAGCACTTCCACACCACCTGTCAGGTTAGTATCTGTAACACTCTCATTTCCTGAGAGGGGTAGGAATTCACAGACACACAACAAGGGAACTAGTCACTAGAAGCAAAGGGATTTAGGCGCCTCAAAAGGTGCTGGTGCACGGGAGACCCAAGGACAGGGTGTATAAGATTGTATAAGCAACTAAAGATTCTAAATGTGCCATAACTTGGTTGAACCCCAGGGAGATTTCATAACCAAGTAAAAATTAATGTTGAAGGTGCTTGGGTGCCTCAATCCAGATTAGGTCAGGCTTTCCCAGGTGTGCACCAAAGTATATCATTATCTTAGACAAAATAATGATTTATATTTTTAAAAACCTCCTTAATAATGCTGCAAAGAGGTCAGACTAAGGGGCCATTTTAAAAGTAAAATGAACGTAGTTTTATTAGAAACAGTCAACCAACAAAGAAGGTTTGTTGCAAAAGACTTAATCATAAATGATTATATCATTTTCCATTGGGAAATGCACTGCACCAAATCCAACCAATAAGCGTAAAACACCATTCTTTGTGTTATTATAGCTTGAATACATGAGACTTGGGTGATTGACTGCAATTGATTTTTGCCAGATTTGGAAATATGGTAAAACAAACAATTTCAAAGCCCACCACCCTAGTAAACGTAATTTAACGTCCTTATTCAATAGATAACTGGTGCACACAAGGCTGAGGATAGAATAGCCCCACATCCATTACGTGCACCTCCAGAACCAACTCAGGCATAATTTTCCCTTACCCACCGTTGGTCCAGGGTGTGCTTCAGATCAATCATGTTAATTAGTTTGTTCTTCTTGGCCTCCTCACGCTCTTTTTTATTTTTACAATCTGTACCTAAATAAATGACATTTTACCATATCATTACCCTCCCATCTTTTGGGGCTTCACCCCTGTTGAAATTTTTGCCCATATTTCAAGCTGACTAGATTACCAGGGTCACTAGGGGATAAGTCCCTATAGTGAAGTGAATTGGATATTGGTTGACCCTAATTTCAGGTTAACAATGTTTGGCCAATTTTAGGTAATTTGCATGGGTCAAATCCATCAGGGATCAATTTAAGCAAATTCTTAAGATCTCATCGGGCTGAGTTGCTGATGAAATAGGGGCATCTAACAGTTGATTAATGATTAAATATCAAGTGTACTGATTGGGATCAGTTAGGTTTTATCACCAACCAATTGGGAATTTAAGGATCAAGTTGTGAGGTGAGTGATGCCATCTGCAACTAGCAAATCAATCAGTTGGTTTGTGACCTGTCTTAATGGGTAACAAGTCCCATTACCTAAGCAGGTCGCTTGCCAAATATGGTTGGTTTTCTGGGATCAAGAGGAAAACGTTAGGGACAAATTTCCCACTCTTTCTGTTTTAGGTCTTGAGGATGTCAAACAACGGAATCCTATCCAGGATGAGGAAAAACCATCATTGATGAGATGGAAAAGAGTGATTCAAAAGCAATGGCTGCTGTAAAATGATGAGGTGTCAACTGAGGGTTGGGTGCTGAATTCCCACTTTAAATTATCCTAAGAAATCACTTAATAAATATACTTTTTATCAGAAACATACTTTGCTTAGTAATTAGTATCATACAAGATATACTTTACCAAAATCCATTTAGAGTTCTATTCTTTCTCAAGGAAAACATTGCTGTGTGCTTTAATTGGGAGACTCTTTAGGATAGAGAGTAAGGATCTGAGCGTGGATCCAGAGAAGAGAAGCTGAATTGGGTTTGAAGCTGACTTTGTTTTACCAGAGAGAAGCCATAAACGAGGATCTGAGCATGGATCAAGTTAAGCAGTATATGGGAGTGAATCCCTATCGAGGACATCTTAAGTATTTCGAGGGGAAATACTGGTCAAGCGTTGGACCCAATTCTAGTACTCTATTCAACTATGGGTATTAGAATTCATACTATTATCAAAATAATACATCTTACCATCAGACAACATGGAGAATTGCACAACACTGAACCTATGCAGAAATTAAATTAGTTGTTCTCAGCTGAGAATAATCAAGAAAACCTATAAATTTTATTAATTGATGCTCACTAAAGGGTGTAGTTGAGTAAGATACTAGGACATGATGTCATATGAAGAATTTTCCAATTTTGGCAATAAGTTACTTAGGAGAGTGAAATCATTAAAGACTGGATGTGAAGTGGATCACATTCAATTGCATTCACCCAGTTCAAATGTGGAGCTACTAGTAAAAAAATTAAAGAAGATACTCAAGATTTGGGAAAAAGTCTTGAAGCCTAAATATATGGACTATCTAGTGCTGCAAGAAAACCTGTTTCACCAGATATCAACTTGAGTTGAAGATTATCAGCAGGGCTATCTCAGATTGAAATTGGGTCTGCTTGCAATAGTCCCAAGAGTGAGGTGTAAGATAAGACACTAGATGAGACATTGAATGAGTTGATACAGAAAATCAACCAATTCAGAGTATTAAATTCATTACCAATGAAGAGTTTGAGGTCAAAACAGGAAACAATTAATCCAAGCTTTTAGAGGGAATTATTTAACCCAGATATTATTCAATCAATGAGCAGAAATTATTGGAGATGAAGATCATCACTTCAAGATGAAATTGGATGGAGCTAACGAGGTTAGATCAATATGTGTGATTTAGGGATCGTTTCAGACCCACCAGTAATTTATTTCAAACGTTTGGATGGCAACAAATGCCAAAAATTGTTATAAGAAAAAACGATTAAGAACAATCAAATGGAACTATTGACTAATGAGGAATTCACAATTTTGAGAAATATGAAGACATAAGAGTCAGTTGCTAAATTATGAAATGAAATTAGGACCCGTTGGACAAATGACAAGTTAGGATTGAAGGCCTAATGAATGAAAACATTTAAGGGTATTGCCAGTCAGCAAGTGTTGCCTATACGTGAAGAAACAGTGCTGCTGATCATATAGAGAAGAAGGGCAATACTAAAAAATCAAAAGTATTAGATCTAAAAAAATAATTGCAATGTTCCCAGAGGGCCACTGAACCATTAAAATGGTCATGTCCTAAGTTTTTGGCCAAGTCCTAAAAGAGGACCACTGAATCAAATAGATGGTTAAATCTTAAGAGAATAAGATTTTGGACCATGAAAACTGGTAGGTCAGAGTATACCTAGAAACCAGTTTGGATGAAGGGAAAAGAAGGTTCTCTGAACCTAATTGTAGGTTAAAAGTCCCTTTGAAAAAGAAAAATAAGAAAAGGATAAAAAAATCAGATATTAAATATTGATTTTATGGGTCCATGATTTTGGGCCTATGATGAGATTGCTGGCTTTTTTGCCAAGCGTATCAATTTATTAGTCAATTGAGAACAACTCTATGATCTGATGGATAGACATAAGGAGGAGGTTCTTGAACTATTTGAAAAGTATTGGGAAGTAACCACCCA
Source organism: Massospora cicadina (assembly GCA_022478985.1). Taxonomy (NCBI): domain Eukaryota; kingdom Fungi; phylum Entomophthoromycota; class Entomophthoromycetes; order Entomophthorales; family Entomophthoraceae; genus Massospora; species Massospora cicadina. The sequence continues at coordinate 44,591 of JAKSZP010000157.1, forward strand.
TGATGACCACAATTTTGGGATGCGTGAGAGAGGATCCACAATGTCAATACTAGGGAAAATTTGCCGATCTGAATGAGACCTATTTGACAGTTGAAGGCAGCCAAAGCAGTAGTAGAGGAAGAAATCAGCAAACTAGTGAAGAATGGGCTTCTAGTTCTATTATTGAGTCCCTGGACAAGCCCTATTCTTATTGTGAAGAGAAAGGATGGCTCTAATTGGTGGTGATCAATTATCAGAAGCTGAATAAGATTATTAATAAGGATTCATACCCACTACCAGGAATTAATGATGTGCTAAATCAATTGGGAGAAGCGAAGTATTTCTCTATGATGAATCTAATATCAGAATATCAGCAAGTCTATTTGCTTAGAGAAGACCAAGAGAAATGCGTGATTATCACTACACAGGGGCTTTATCAACTGATGAGGATGCCTCAGGGTCTGTGCAATGTGCCTGCGACGTTCCAGAGGGCCATGGATGGCATATTAAATGACCAGAAGCTGTCATGCGTCCTGGTGTGCTTGAACGATGTAAATGTGATCAGTAGGACGTTTACTGGCTATTTACACCACTTGGAGGAAGTGTTCAAGAGACTATCCACAGCTGACCTGAAGATTAAGCTGAAGGAGTGCCACTTCTTCAGGAAAGAGTTAAAAAATCTGGGATTCATAATCAACTCTAGTGTACTGCAGCCATAAGCCCAGAAGAACAAAGTCTTAGAGCGAATGACTGTGCTGAAGAATGTCTGAAATATCCAAATGTTCCTTGGAATGGTCAGATACTATAAAGAGACATTAAGGATTTTTCAAGAATCGCTAAGCCCCACTTCCATTTGTTGAAGGATCTGAAAATAAGTATTTTTTTAAAGAGAAGTAGCCCAGAGATCCTTCAATGAGTTACGCCATTATTTAATAAATTCTCCAATTTTGAAATATCTGAAGTTTGATTGAGAATTTAGAATACAAACTGATGCTTCATTGATGTCGATTAGCACCATATTGAGCCAAGTAGTAAACTTGGGGATGAACATCTGGTGGCGTATGTGAGACAGACACTCTCAGTTGCTGAGAGAAATTACACTGTGACTAAACATGAATGCCTTGCAGTCATTTATGCCTGTAAACAGTTTTGAGTGTATATCTATGGAACGCACTTCAAAGTGGTGATGGGCTACTTCTCATTGCGTTGGCTGCACAATTTATGAGAACCAGAAGGACAACTGGCCTGATGGGCACTAAAGCTACAGGCTTTTCGATTATGAGATAGTCCAATGAGCTGGGGCTTCTCATCAGAATGCGGATGGCTTATTGCAGTTAACAATGGTCCAGGTAGTATACCAGCAGGCGGATGAGCTTTTCCAGAGAATGGTTGGCGGAGAAATCAGGAACAAGCCCAGAAAAATCCAAGGTGTGCTTTAAAAAGTGATGAAAACACCGAGACTATGGATGGACAAGGTTTCAAGATGATCAATGATAAGTGATTACTATTCAAAGCAGTAAGAACAAGTGGCTATAGTTCAAGCTGCTTATAAAGGTTTTCAGGCATGGAGGCCTGATAAAAACGACCAATCATATTCACCAGTATTACTACTGGGAGTCCACCAACTACAATGTTGCGGACTATCTGGCTTGCTGTGTGGAGTGCCAGTTGCATGTGCCACATAAGAACACAACTGGATACCAAATGGTCTGCCCTGGATTTTCTTGCCATACAGTGTCCATCATTGTAATGGGACTGCTGATGATGGGTACAGGGTGTCAAAATCTGAGGATCGCTCACTTGGAAATGAATATCCTGCACATCTATTTGGACCAAAGTTCCAATGGTTGATCCTCTATAGCGCCTGTTTTTTATGGGATTCAGACCATTTAACAACTCACTAGGCCTATTAAATTCACCTCAACTCTTCTGGCCAATTTTTGGGCGTAATTTTTACTTTGGGTTTGGGAACTTCTTCTGAGGCAGGCTTCTTTTTTTTTTTTTTTTTAGTACTAGATGGTCTGAGGCAGGCTTCTTTACAAGCTGAGAATTTAATCCATCCAGTTTGTTAAAACTTTCTCCAAAGGAAGGATTCAAAGAGAAAATTAGAGGATTGATGTAATAGTATAATTTTATTATAAGCTATTTATTAAATAATGGTCATTAGGCCAGGCGCCAGTATTTATACCTCTAGGGCATCTCCTGGCCACATCCAGCACAAAATTTCAACAGCTATTTTGCCACTCAGTTCGGCCTATGACAGAAACCTTTTCTTAGATTCATTGGTGGCAAAATACTCCCAAAATTAGGAGGATTTCAGGTACAAAAGCTGCGATAAAAGCATGCAAAGTTGTCCTAAGATCTTCAGGATTTTAGTTTCGTCATACTGATGATGAGACACACCTTCTGTGAAATTTTGGCCTCAATTGAAGAAAATGACACACCCCTAATTGGGACGTCAGCAGGCCTCTTCCTTGATAGCCTTAAGTAACCCCCTTTGGGCGGTCCATGTAAGTGCTATCATGCTGATTACATGTATTGACATACAATTTATGACCTCAGGAAGAAAATTGATAACGTTGTTTGTTCATTTAATTGTCCATGGGACTTTTAAACGTAACTTTGGGTCATCCCCAAATTATTTTGTATACAATTGAATGGTTTGTGTTTTCTAATTGGGACCAATTGCAAAGATTTGATGCATCAGAATCAGCCATAATATGCAAGCATATTTGGGCCAAGCACCTGATAAATTACTCAATCAAATTGTCATTGAGATAATCAGCCAAGTTATATAATTGCAATAGGCATTAGATCAAGCATTGAAAGGATAATCGATCCAATCTGATGGTTGTTGAAGGTTTATTTTTGAGTCAACCACCAGAATCTGATATTTCCCCCTCTTGACTCAAACATAAGCCTAATAATCCCGATTAGCCTATGTTGGTCTTTTCTTATCAGTCCAAACGCAAGAACAAGAATGGAGTTGGTTTTTCTATTTGGTAACTTTGGACGGACTGGCTGATGGGTCTGAAGAATGATGGGCCAAATACCTGTTGAGTCTGAAGTTGGATCCCCTCCTCAACCCCAAGTGCAAACAAAAAATTAATTAGTATAGAAGTAGTTTTTTTTTAGTTTTTGTATTTTTGTACTTTTATGTTTTTTTCAACTGTTTCTTTTCTTAATCAGCCCGCTATTAAACCTTCTTAGGAATTTTTCATGGACTCAATTGTATATATGGCTGGTCCTAATATCCTTGATAGTGTATATAAACTTAGACGTTTTCTCAATCACTTTGAATGGCCTAACCCAGATGCAATCTAAATTTTGCATTCAGACTGATCCATGTGTATTGCAAAATAAAACCTCGTCATTAACTTTAAATTCAGCCATAGGGTAGCGATTCTCTAAGTCCTTTTGATGTTGGCCTTTTTCTCAGCAAAACTGTTGTCAAAGGCTTGTGCTTGTAGTTTGATTAAGGCATCAGCAAGCTTCTCAACGTACTGAGGGTAAGTGTTTTCACCAGGATCCTCTAGGGCCAAATATAGCAGCGTTGGTAGGGCTGGGTGTCTACCATATAGTACTTGAAATGGGGACATCCTGGTTGACGAATGGTAGGAGATATTGTAGGCAAAGACTGCCAAACTTAGATAAGTACTCCATTCAGATGGTCTGGCCAAGTTAAATTTCTGGATAATGTTAACCAACGTCCCATTTGCACGCGCAACAGTCCCATTAGTTTTGGGGTAATAGAAAGTGGAGGCACACCATGTACTCCTATTAGTTGATTGAGCTTGGCAAGGACATTGGCGGTAAAGTTGGTTCCATTATTGGCCAGAATAACCTGAGGGCATCCATGTTTGTGGATGATGTTTTCAAATACAAACTTGGCAGTAATTGCCGCTCCAGATTCCCAAATGGCTTTGGCCTCAACCCATTTGGTCAAGTGGTCGATGGCTACAATGATGTACTTGGCCTTTATATTGTTTGTTGAAAGCGGGCCAACAACGTCAATAGATACAGTGTGCCAGGTAAAGTTGGACGAACAAGCTGGTAAGATGTGCTTTTTCAGAAGGGTTTTTTGCCTTGGCACTCTGCACAGCATTCTAGCGTTTCTTGGATGACAAAATGCATTGACTCCCGATAGTAGAATTGCTTCAGATGCTCTTTCATCTTATTGAATCCACCATGACCTATGGTCTTATACGCTGCCATAATTAAGTCTGTTCAGGCCGATGGTCTTGGAAAAATAAACTTTTTATCCTCGCCAATCTTGTAAAGTGTCACATTTTCAATGATATTTTTCATAGATCCAATAGTATTTTTTGGACAGATTTGGGCTCATCATGATACTCTACGCTGATCATTTTCATAAACAACTCATCAGTGGCCTGACTAAGTGTTGCAATGGTGGGTAGTCAGGATAGACAGTCAGCGTTTTGGTGTTTTGCACCTGCTCAATGCTTGATAGTGTAGTCATAGGCTTGAAGCTATAATGCACAGCGTGCTAATTGGCCCTCAGGTTCTCTTAAGTTATTCGACCATCTTAGGGAAGCATGATTGGTAACAGCTTTGAAACGAGTACCATGAAGGTAGACCCAAAATTGATTGCAAGCATATATAACAGCTAAGCATTCTCGTTCCATCACTGTGTAGTTCCTTTCATGAATGTTTAAGGTCTGACTAGCGAAGGCAACTGGATGTTCTTCACCATCTTCTCCAACTTGGGATAACACAGCACCCACTGCTGTTTGGGATGCATCAGTTTGGAAGATAAATTCACAATCAAAGTCCAGATATTGAAGAACAGGCGTGCTTAATAGGGTTGATCAAAGTTGGTTAAACATATTCTGGCAAGCTGGAGTCCAGTTGAATGGGACCTTATCTTTAAGCATATAGAAAAGTGGCTCTCTAAGTTGTGTAAAGTCGGCAATAAATTGGCAATAGTACCCAATCATGCCTAGGAATACTTAAATATTGCACTTGGATATGGGCCATTTCATTTTGGAGATGGCATCCAGTTTAGAGGGTTGGGGCCAAAGACCCACTTTATCAATCACAAATCTGAGGTATTCCAGATGGTCTTTGAAAAAGTGATATTTTCTAGGCTTGATTTTTAAGTTTGCAGCAGCTAGCCTTTTGAAAGCCTCCTCTAAGTGTTCCAGGTGGTCGTCAAAAGTGCGGCTGAAAACATTGGTTTTGTCAAGGTACATGATTACACATGACAATTTTAAATTTAATAGGATTGTGTCCATTGCCCATTGGAATGTGGCTGGGGCGTTGCAGATCCCTTGAGGCATTCTCATTGGCTGGAATAGGCCCTCTTGTATTTTGATTGCACAATTCTTGCAATCCTCTTTGGGAAGATCTATTTGCCAATATCTGCTGATAAGATCCATTTCTGAGAAGAACTTCACACCCCCTAGCCTATCCAAGGTGTCATTGATTTGTGGCAGTAGGTACGAGTCCTTCTTTGCAATATTGTTTAACTTCCAATAGTTGATGAATACTCAGTTGCTTCCATCATTATTCTTTACTATTAAAATTGGTGCGGCCCAAGGTCTTTTTGAAGGGACTAGTATGCCACAATCAAGGAGTTTCTTAATTTCCTTGGATACTGCCTATTCTGATAATTTTGAGTGTCTAATCAAGCATAATTGAATAGGTTTATGATCTCCAGTATCAATTTTTGGGTGACACCATTAGCACAACCCAAGTTGAAATCATCTTGTGCAAATATTTCTCAATATTTAAAGAATAACTCCTGAGCTTGGCATTTCTCAGAGTTGGTCAGGTTGCTTAAATTGGCCATAAGGACAACATTATTTATGCTGAGTTGGTCCTTATCAGATAGCCCTAATTCAACAAAAGTTCCGAACTCATGGAATGAATGAATTTCTGTGGTAGGGAACAGATGCAAAAAAGTGATTTTTTGATGTCGCCTAATGGAAATGGGCCAATTTTGCAGGTTCACATGTAAGATATGTATCTCTCTGTGGCCTAGAATGATAATACCAGGGGCAATGTTTGGTTTGAATCGAGATTTAGACCATGGTTGATATATTTCACCGTAAAGGCCTTCCAGGTTATTAATTGTTAGTCCTAGTTGGGACGATTACTTGTTCTCTGGATGGTATAGTGATGGTCTGATTTGATCAAAATGGAATTACATTTGACTCATTAATATGATCGTGAAGTGGTTTTATTTTTGTCTGAGCTTTGGAATACTCAATTGGGATGACTCCATCTTTGTAGGCCAGATATATGAATAGGCTGGGTTTCTTTTTCTCAACTGCCTTATCCCTGTTATAGTAAAGTGGAATAGTCTGGCCAAGAATGGTGAGAGTATCATCCTTATAATTAGTAACAACTCCATATCTTCTTAAGAAATCAGTCCCTATTAGAATATCATAGTTTGTATTTGGCAACACTATGGCAAGTGCCGTTATTACAATGGATCCAAATCGGAGTGGTAGGGTACTGTAGGTGCCCAGCAATTTAATGGTATGCGCTCCAGCGGTTCCATATTCCTGGCAGTGGGCAACATTGGGCGCAATTTTCAGTTTATAACTAATTTTTTACTGACTATTTGATAGGAGCGCCACTATCAACAATGGCCTAAACTTGTACCTTGTTCACTGCTATGTCCACATAACTACATTCAGAGTAATTTTCAGAAGTATCTATTGTGTGAATGCTGTGGCTGTTGACCAATTCCAGGTGTGCTTTCAGTCTTGAGCAGATATCTGGGAAGTTATCTGCTAAGGTCTTCATGGGAATAGCCACTTGAACGTTGTTAAGCTTAGGTAAATCAGTTGAACATCTGGGTTGTAGATTTAAACCCTGGTCAATAATTTGCTTCACATAAGGTTTTGATACCTCTGCTCAGGCTTCTTTGGTTATCTTCAAGGGTTTAGTTGCTTTTGCGGTGGCCCAAGTAGTGATCATCATGACATTATTAGCCCCAATATGGTTATTTTCAGCAACATCTTCAGTCCTAAGGAGTTCATCAGGATCAGGTGGAACAGTTTGAAAATTGGTGGTGTTAGAGCATTCCACCTCTACTCAACCTTCTCTTTTCCCACCTCATTGTCACTGTTAATTTCTAAAGCAAAGTTGACCCCAGGCTTTTTGTTGGACCATCTGTAGCATTGATTACCAAAGTTCCCTATTTGACCACATTTGTAGCATGTAATCAGCCCTGTTTGCTGTTTATGCTCAAATTTTTGGTTCGTATTTTGGAAATTTTTCCCCTTGTTGGACATCATGTTGTTTTTTTGCCCAATAATTGGGATTTTTGCTGATCTTTGGCCCAATTAGGTGTGTTGAAATTACGGGAACACCTTCTCAAGTAATTGGTGAGGTCTTGGATTTCCAAGTTTCCATTGAATGCAGGCAACATGACATTGTGCAGTTCATGGAAGGGCATAATTGCATGCCCCAATGCAATCTTGGCGTCAAACTTATATATTGCATTGCACCCACGCAGAACTTGTGCCTCATGGAAGAATCTATCCGCAAAGTCCTAAAAAGTCTCATTCTGTTTGAATTTGATATTAAGAAGCTCTATTTAACAGGTTTCTAGTTTATTAGGCCCTCCAAACTGTTTGGTTATTGCAATTTTGGCATCCATATAGGACCAATCGTCGCCCAAATAGCCATAATAAGGTCACAGCTATGGGCATTGAGTGAGTTAATTTTGCCAATCCTTTAGCATGGTCTGATGCTCCTCTCATTAATTTTCCAGATAACTTTATAAAGAGTGAACGTTTCCATCCTTATTGAACTTGGGTAAATTCAATGGTTTGAAGTCATCTCGCCCTGTTTTGGCCACAGGGGTTGTAATTCTTCTTGAGCGTCTTGGTATATTGTCACTCATAATTGGCCCTCTTTCCCTTTGGGGTGTGTCTGGAGTCAGGATTGCGGCCAGTACTCTAGCATAAAACAGATGTTCAAGATATCAGTTTCTGCATCAATATCAATTTCCGATGATTTGGTTTGATAATATTGCTCTGAACTACTGGTTTCTGATGCCTGAATTTGGCCCTTAGTTTTTCCAAACTGTTTTTTGGCCGAATGGACAGTGTTTTTCCTACTTTTCTTTCGTCAAAGCTGGGTGAGCATTGGCTGCTTTGTTTTTTGAGGTTGTTGGGCTTTTCTTCGAAGAATGCTTGATTGAAAGCTATGCTCCTAATGTCTTTGCCCAAACTATCTACTAGGGAATTTGCAGTTGATAATTGCATTCTGAGTTCCCAGATTTCATGAGTAATTTCAGTGTTTCTGGCCTGCAATCTTGACACAACCAGCCAAATTTTTTAAAGCTTCTTGTTGTTCAAGGCATCATCCTCATCCCTATTTGGGACGACTGGTTTTGCTGCATGAGCTCCCCCACGTTGACAAGATTATGGGTGTAGGAGGTACCAGCTTTAGAGCCGTGTAGAAAAGGAGAATGATCCAAGATGACCTTGACCTTAGTTTCCATCTCGATTTTGTTAGGTCATCTGGCCAATTCTTCCAGGAATTGGTTACTAGAATCCATACCAGAGAGTGTCACCAATTTTGAGTGAGCACCAGTTGTCAAAATCTGAGAATTGCTCACTTGGAAATGAATATCCTGCACGTCTATTTGGGCCAAAGTTCCAATGGTTGATCCTCTATAGCGCCTGTAGTTTACAAAAATTTGGACCATTTAACAACTCACTAGGACTATTAAATTCGCCTCGACTCTTCTGGCCAATTTTGGGCATAATTTTTACTTTGGGTTTGGGAACTTCTTCTGAGGCAGACTTCTTTACAAGCTGAGAATTTAGCCCATCCAGTTTGTTGAAACTTTCTCCAAAGGAAGGATTCAAAGAGAAAATTAAGTAATTGATAAGATAAATATAACTTTACTATAAGTTCTTTATTAGATAATGGTCATTAAGCCAGGTGCCGGTATTTATACCTCTAGGGCATCTCTTTGCCACATCCAGCACAAAATTTCAACAGCTATTTTGCCACTCAGTTCGGCCTATGACAGAAACCTTTTCTTAGGTTCATTGGTGGCAAAATACTCCCAAAATTAGGAGGATTTCAGGTACAAAAGTTGCGATAAAAGCATGCAAAGTTATCCTAAGATCTTCAGGATTTTAGTTTCGTCATACTGATGATGAGACACACCTTCTGTGAAATTTTGGCCTCAATTGAAGAAAATGACACACCCATAATTGGGACGTCAGCAGGCCTCTTCCTTGATAGCCTTAAGTAACCCCCTTTGGGCGGTCCATGTAAGTGCTATCATGCTGATTACATGTATTGACATACAAATTACGCCCTCAGGAAGAAAATTGATAATGTTGTTCGTTCATTAAATTGTCCATGGGACTTTTAAATGTAACTTTGGTTTCATCCCCAAATTATTTCGTATATAATTGAATGGTTTTTGTTTTAATAATTGGGACCAATTGCCAAGATTTGATGCATTGGAATTGGCCATAATATGCAAGTGTATTTGGGCTGAGCACCTGATAAATTACTTAATCAAATTGTCATTGAGATAATCAGCCTGAGCTTTAAAATTGCAATAGGTGTTAGCTCAAGCGTTGAAAGGATAATCAGCCCGATCTGATGGTTGTTGAAGGTTTATTTTCAAGTCAACCACCACAATCTGACACAGGGGGAGTCAAGTACATCATAGTTGCAATTGACCATCTGATGAGATGGGTCAAGATGAAGGCCATTGCGAAAGTAGACACTACCAGCACTGCAAAGTTTATCCTAGATTAAGTAGTATACTGACATGGATGCCCGCAAATCCTGCTAAGTGACAATTGAATGAATTTCACATCTTATGTGATCCCACAATTAAATGAAATAATGGGGATCAGGAGTCATGTCTGTACCCTACTGGCTGGAGATAAACAGACTGGTAGTATGAGTCAATGGGACGCTGGCCATGACACTGAGAAGCTGGTTGCAGGAAGAACTTTTGCGTGGGAAACATACCTCAGTTTGGTGATGTTCACCTACAATATAAGTCATTATATGGCGATGGGAAAAATGCCATCTGAGTTGCTATATGGAAGGAAGGCCGAATTGCTGCCAATTTTATTTTTTGGTGGTGGAACCAACATTGGGGATGAGTGCCAAAAGTATCTGAACTGATTGATAGTTATCCTAATTGAGATGTAATTGCAAGCATTCAATATGACTTTGGAAAAAGGATTTGAGCAAAAATGATGGATGATAAGAGCCAATCGGCCTTATCATAATACCAAATAGGCAAAAGAGTTGCCTATTGCGATACACATGGTTTTGGGATAAGAAACAAGTTGGATGCATTGTGGTTGGGTTTATTTGAGATTATCACCAAGATGTCAAGGGACGCCTACTCCATCAAGAACCTCTTGGATGGAAGGATAGTAAATTGAGTCCATGCTAAGTATTTAAAGCAATGGATTGATAGAAAATAATTGAGAAAAGAGTTCCCATAGGACTGCTGAACCATTATTATTTGTTATTCCTAATTATTTGGTTAAGTCCAAAAAAAGAACCGCTGAACAAAACTAGTTGGTTAAGTCTTAAAAAGTAAGACCTCTGAACCATAGAAAACTGAAAGGTCTAATTATACCTAGAACCAGTTTTAGGAATAAAATAAAAAGATGGACCGCTGAACTAGAAAAAACAAAAAAAGTCAAGTCCCATGGAAAAAAAAAAAAAGTAAAAGATTGATAAAGATATTGGAAAAAAAGATTAGTAAAAAACGCATAGAAAAAACAATATATTTTTATAATTTTTATTTTTTAATAGTTATTTTCAATTCAGGATTTCGCCTATGTCATCTCTTGGGGAGGGAGGATGGATTGCAGTAGAAATAAACAACCCGAGGAAATCTATGTGAGATTGGATGCTACCGAGGGCTAAACCTACTTGAAAACAAGTTCATTTAGTGGATGCTGATCCCTACATGAAAGTGACTAGAGGAAGAGAAATGGAAATGTCAGAACATGCCAAATGTGTTACCCCAGAGCAGGGAGGGAAGCAACAGAATAAGAAAGAGGCAGTCAGAGAATAGCCACGATTAATCCTGATATGGCACCAGAGCCAGAAGATTAGTCTTGAGCGCTTGCCAATGAGCTTCGTCAAGAACACTGGACATATGGGCCAGCATTGAGCAAGGGATACTAGGCAGGGGTTGCTGAATCATGCCCCCTATTAAAGCCATCAGTGGAAGATACTGATGGGATGCGCCAGAAGTGAGACAGTCATGCAGGGAGGAAATGGCATCCTGAAGATGATGACTACAAGCTTCTTGGAAGAAAAAGAAGAATGAGCTATGAAAGGCAAGAGAGGCTGGAAGTTTTGTGGCCCAATTTCAAAGAAATTGGCCAGCAAAGCAAAGAGCATAGGCTGCAACATCTCGATCTAGGATGTTTTTGAGATCAGAGGAGTTCAGAGCTATGGATAAAGCCTCAGTTACTTGAGCCCTTCATTCTTAATAGGGGATTTCAAAATGTTTGCTGTTTCTGATGGTTAGTTCAGTGGCCAAAACAGCTGGCTTGTAATACTGACTGAGTCAGAAAAGGAATGCCAGAAGCAATTCCAATCCAGAAAGTAATGAATGATTGAGAGCTAGGGCATTGCTTCAGAAGGTTTGACAATAATGGTAGCTGAATCTGAAAATGGAGCAGAATCTAGGAGAGTTTCAAAATTTAACCTGGGAATTGATGACAGAGGAAAGATTGGTCATAAGTCATTTAAGACAATTGCTAAACTGGTTTTGTCAGGGATGGTTACCATTTCTGGTAATTCCACTGAAGGACTGGATGCATGTACTTGGCTGGGAGTATGAGTCCTAGAAGGACCATAGAAGAGGTTATGGCATGCAGATTGACTCATCAGCTGGAAGAGACAAAGGTCTTTATCAGACATGTTATTAAGAGTTGTTAGCACTGAGACTCTAAATTCAACATATGAGCTGGATTAAAGGGGATGTCAGACTTATATGATAGTCGACATTATGCACTCTGAAACCTGTTAAGCTCTAATTTTGGGGAAATTAATCTCAACCCTAATGGAATAAGCTCTCCTGAGAAGAATTCAGAATGATATGAGCCAAGAGGGTATTATGAGAAAATAATAAAGGCAAATCTAATTGTGCATTCTTAATTGCGCCATGAAATGAACATCAATGGTAAGAATCTCCTGCTGAGGATGAGGAGAAAATCAGAAAATCAAGGACGCTGGACCAAGGACCATCTAGTACTAAAAAAAAAAAGGACGCTGGACCAAGAATCCTGAATATGACAGCAGGCCATATGCCCTGATGGGGTGAGGAACTGGATCATGGTATTAATAACATCTTAAGTAAATCAATCAGCCCAGCATGACAGAAGATCATGGGAACTGTGCTCTAAGTAGGTGGTAGCGAGGAGGAAGAGGAAGAGAGCCGCATGCCAAAGGTTGTCCCAAGCAGAGTTGAGTACTGATTGATCATACTCCACTTAACAGATGAAGTATTCAACCGAGTGTCCAAAAACAGTGTTCTCTTGTCCCAATCCTTTTCTTGCTGGAATTTAGGCAAGAGGGGGGATGTGTTGGGATTTTTGACCATATTCCCAGCCAACAAGATTACCAGGGGTCGCTAGGGTATAATTTCCTATACTGAAGTGAAATTGAATATTGGTTGACCCTTATTTTGGGGTAACAATGTTTGGGGGACTTTAGGTTATGAGTCTGTGTCAGATCCGTTAGGGTTTAATACAGTTGAATGCTTAAGATCTCATCGGGCAGAGTTGCTGATGAAATAGGGGCATCTGATAGTTGATCAATGATTAACTATCAGGTGTTCTGATTAGGATCAGTTAGGTTTTATCAACAACCAATTGGGAATTTTAAGAATCAAGTTGCGAGGTGAGTGATGCCATCTGCAACTAGAAAATCAATCAGTTTGTTTGTGACCTGCCTTAATGGGTAAAAAGTCCCATTACCTAAGCAGGTTGCTTGCCAAATATGGTTGGTTTTGTGGGAATGAGAGGAAAATGTATGGGACACGTTTTCTGACTCTTTCCATTTTAGGTTATAAGGATGTCCAATGACAGAATCCTAGCCAGGATGAGGAAAACTATCGCTGCTGAGTTGAGGATGGGTGATTCAATGGCAATGACTGACGTTTCATCAAAGAGGTTTCAACTGACGGCTAAGCGCCAAATTCCCACTATAAATTTCCCTAAGTTTATTTTTTAATATAACTTTTACCAGTTGTTAGTACAATACAAGATAATTTTTTACTACAGGATATCATACCAGAATCCATTTCAAGTTCTATTATTTCTCAAGAAAATTATTGCTGTATCTCTAATTGGGAGACTCTTTAAGATAAAGAGTAAGGATCTGAGCGAGGATTCAGAGAAGAGAAGCTGAATTGTGGGCTGCTTCCAACTGTGTGTCACCAGGGAGAAGCCATAAACGAGGATCTGAGCGTGGATCAAGTTAAGCGGTATAAGGGAGTGAATCCCTATTGAGGACATCTTAAGTATTTCGAGAGGAAATACTGGTCAAGCGTTGGTCCCAATTCTAGTACTTTATTCAACTATGGTTGATAGTCTCTACTATTATAAACATTTACATCTTACTATCGTACAACGCAGAGAATTGCACATCACTGAACCTGTGCAGTTAATTAATTTAGGTGTTATCAGCTAAGAATAATAAGAACCCTATAATTTTAACAGAGACCATTTTTAAACTTTAACTTTTTTTAAGAGAACTGTCATACTGAGAAAAGTAATGCTTACTACAGGTTGCTTCAAGCTGCCAAGTGAAAATGTCTATCATGAAAAGTGAAGAATAATAGTAATCAAGAAAGTTGACCCAATAATTGGTCAAGAAGCTTCACTTGATGGATTAGCACCTCACGATGCAAAGCAACATCCCTGAAGCCTGAAAGCTTGGAATTTTGAGCCACATTCTAGTTCACTATATCTTAGTTTACTGTATTAGTACCAACTTCAGTAAAAGAACCTTAACAAAATTGTTTAACAGTTATAAATGGCGTTTGTCTTGTGGGAGGCGACTTAAGTAACTCCAGCGCTTTTTAATGCCTTCTATCATGCAGGATATATATATCTCAGCACAACACCCAGCAGGAGAATTGACCTTAAGGACCAAGCGCTATTTTTGAAATTTTATTTATCCTGCCATTCGTCACCTCCTACAATTAGTCAGGTCGCACCATCATGAAGTCTACAGACAACTAGGAGCTTACCCAAACTTTACGCTCCCATGTTAAAATTTTTATAACGCGGCCTCCTCCTTCATCCATTACAATTGAGAAGCCATTGTTGATAATTGACAAGAACTTAATAATGCCCAAAATCAGCTCACGGTGTTGGATAACAGAATTTCAGGCTACCTCAAAGATTAGCTTCATCATTATGTACAACTACTAGAGGCTGCTTGGAACTAACGCCTCCACCAAGTCAGAGACCTGGTATGAACTCACCAGTAAAACTATCAGGAACTGACATATTGCAACTTCACCTTTGGGAGTGAAGAACCTGAAGGTCCCCGCAGGCCTCAAGGGCACTTTGTACCTGCTTGCCTACTAAATGCAACCCCAACTACCCTTGGAGAAAGGACGTTTTGGCGGCCCTAGCCACCTTACAAGATCAAATCCGTAATGCGGCCAAAGGATGTAAACTTCAAGTGGACGAGTTCCTTTTGAACCTAGGGTATCAATTGAGGCACTGTCAGATAAAATGGATAACCTTAGCGCCTTCACTAGGATTATCAATAATCACATTGCCCAGCTTGAAAAAAACCTACAAAGGGTTCAAAACCCACTTGAGCAACCTAGAAGGTCATTTTCTTCTTCATTGCGCTGACATCCACGCATAAAAGGAGCATGTTGCTCACAAGGCCTCCATCTTCTCCTTCAAACGAAACTAGGAGGACTACAAGAGTACCTTGAGGACCTAAGATGATAGTTGGATCAGCAGGCTCCCCACAACTATGTGGAGACCAAGATTTCTGAACCTGCACCAATCTATGGTGGTAATACCCTCATCACTCCTCTTCTAACTAATTTAAACCTAGTTTTGAGTAGAAGTTCACCCCACCCAAGAATTATTTCCTCTTTCTTGTATGTGTATGAGAGTTCCATGGAATAGGCCACCAACCAGTAAAAAAGTGAAGCATATCCACTCTTTCCTTAACAGCATCACTTAGAAGACCATAAATCCCCATCTAAAAGATTACAACACCTGGGAAAGGTCCAGACCTCCTTAGTCCAAGAATTTTGCAACAACCAGACTTTGAATAATCAAAAACAAGCGTTCATGGCTATCCGCCTGAACAAAGGAGAGAGCCCATGGAGCTCTCCAGACGTTTCTATGCCCAAGCGCAGCCTTAGTGACCACAAATCACATTGCCTTAGATGACGCCATAACACCTGTCATCTTCGTGTTTTTGGGTCTCAATATTGAAGCTTAAAGTCATATAATAAGCCAGAAGAATGGTTTTACTTATATTTGAGAAGTCAAGGAAGCTCCTTAACAATATCCCTGCGTCAACACTACATTATAAGGCTAAAGCAACTGTCTCCTCCAACCGTCCTCAGGCCCATACTGTCAAAAAACAGAAATTTTTTGATTCCAAAGCACTTACTGCAATGGCTTCCATCACAACGCCCAGACATGCTGAAAACAATTTTCTGAGGAGGCAGGAAAAAAGCCGTCAGCATAAAGGATAAGAAGGTCTATGCTGGCACCCCTACCACGCCTCAAGTATCATCCATGATCTCTAATAAACCTAGGACTATCATACCTTATGAAGGAGTTTCAGTACCTGTTAGTAGAAAAATTGATACTTCTTACTCCTCTTCCAATGTATCTACCAAGTTTCTCACACTACCTCCACATTTTGTGAGTCTGGTTACTTACATCGCTGTTCAGGCTCATAAAGTTCTGGCTCTCACCATTGTCTTCAGCAGTTCCACCATGAATGTCATTTCGTCAAAACTGATGAAACGTATTAATATCACTCCAGATTTGCCGCATTAGATGGGCTAAGGCAAATCTGGACCACAGTGTACACGATCAATAGGGCCTATTCTTATCTACCTATCTAATATGAAAAGCATTCTAAAACATCCCTGCAATTGCACTGGATAACCTGAGCTATGAACTCCTTCTAAGAACTCAGTTTTTCAGAGACTACTCCATGGTAGTACATTATTATGAATGATTTCTATCCCTGATGGGACATTAGGTTCCCTTAATTTTCAGAACCTCCTGCGACTCTAAAATGGCTGTCAAGGCTTGGGCTTGCTTATTAGAGAGTGAGCTAAATTGACTGACTCAAGTATCAAATAGGGGGCTTTTGAGTTGAGTTCCCCACCTGCTGTTTATGGCCACAAGGCATGCCAATCTATCTACCAAGGCCGACCACTTTACCTCTGAAGTCCCAAGTTATTGTCAATACCCAGGTCCATGTTAGTATTCTGTTAAATACTTGGTTCTTCACATGATAATTCCCAGCTTCCAATTTCAAAGGTTCGTTATGTGCATAATTAATGTTGCTTGATGGATATATATGATCAATAATACTATAGTGACTATTTATCCATAATTGAATAATTAAACCAGAAGTGGTCCAACGCTAAACTTGGAATAAATCTATAGCTTCTGATTATTTTGACAATTAGGGATTTCTTCCCTTATAGGCTAAACTTAATCCACCCTCAGATTTAAAGGTTCCTGGCCTTAATTCCCGTCAAGCTAAGTTGGCAAGATCCACATCAAAGGTCTGCTTCTCTTCTAAGGATATCTGATCCTTAATCTTTATTTACACAAAAGAATCATCAATTATTTACTGCAATAATAATTAACTGAATAGGAATATAAATTATTGATGATATTTGCAATTGTAACAATATGCCATATTATGATAAAATGCTAAGGAATTTATAGGGGAAATTCTGCGCCCAAATCCTCAGTTGGCGCCTCAGCCATGAAATGGCAGCCATTGCTCTTTTATTCCCTACAACGTCTCTACCAGCAATGGTCTTCTCCATCAGGCTAGAGATTCTCCCATTGGACATCCAAGGGACCTAAAATGGAAAGAGTCAGAAAACGTGTCCCTAAAGTTCCCACTTGATCACAATGGACCAACCACATTTGGATAGTAACCTGCTTAGTTAATGGGACTCTTTACCCATTATAGCATATCACAAACCAACTAATTTGATTTGCTTTGCAGGCGGCATCACTCACCTCACAACTACTGATTAAATTCCCAATCAGTATTTGATAAAACCCAACAAATCTAATTGGTGCATAAATAGTTAATCAATGATCAACTATCAGATGCCTCTATTTTTGTTGCAACTTTTCACAATAAGATCTTAAGCATTTGCATGAATTGATCCTCAACAGCTTTAAACCCAGCAAATTACCCAAAATCCTCGGAAATTATCACTCTAAAATTGAGTTTAACCAATATATGATTCATTTGCTAGTTGGACTTAGCCCCTAGAGAACCAGCAGATAACCTAGAAAGCTAGAAAGGTGGGCAAAAATCACAACTCTTCCCCCTCTTGCCTAGATTTTCAGTGAGAATAGGATTGGTACAGGAGAATGCCGCATCAGACCAGGTCAAATACTTCTTAGTTTTCAGCAGAGCACACTGATCTAACTTAACGCTGCTCAGGACAACCTTTAGCCTGCATTTCTTTCCTTTTCTTCCTTGCTACTGCATCCTCAGAGCGCAGTCCACAAGAACCACCGCTGAGCTAGTCTAGTTAGTTTATCCATAATGATGCTAGTTCTGGAAAGCCAGTTTCCCCCTGGTCAGTGCATATGACCCTTTGTCATATTCAGGACCTTGGTTCAGGACCCTTGATTACCTAATCCTCCTTGTCCTTGACAGGAGGTCACTACCATTGATGTCTTTCTTGCAGCAAAAATAAGAACGATTAGATATTTTTGTTTTGTTACTTTTCTCTTATTAACTTTTTTGCTAATATCACTCTTTCTTTTTTTGAAAAGCTTATTTCATAAATTAGAAATTAATTAAATTAAAATTAGAATAAATTAAAGCTTTATCAGCACTAGATTAGATAATTTTGAACATCACAAAAAGTCTGAAACCCCCTCTCATCCAGCTCATATGTCAAATTCTAACTCTTGGTACCAGTAATATCTTGACAATCTTTCTGCTGAAGATTCCCATTTCTTCCAATTATTGAGCCATACTGCTTGAAAATATCTCTTTTATAGCCCCCCTAGGATTCATATTCCAGTTGAGTGCATGTAGGTAGTCCTTCTGATGAAGTACTGGAAACAGTATCCAATCCCATTGAAACCAGAATAGCGACCATCTTGAACAAATTGCAGCCAATTCTCCCTCTTTCATAAGTTTCTGAATTGTACTTTGGCTCTCTGTTACATTAAGCTCCTTTTGTACATAATCCTACTATAATTGTCGAGCCTCTTGAAGCAATGTCATCCAATATCAGTCAGTCATTTCATGCCAGATCCAATTATCTTCCTGAGTTCCTTTTTGGCTTGGCTAATATTATAAACCAGCTGTTCTTTTGACCAAATTAACTATTGGGAATTGTGAACATTTTGAGCACCCTACATGTAATTAAGGAACCAAGTAGCTGAAGCTCTTACTGAGACTCTGAACACCCTTGATCTCTCAAGCATCCTAGATTAAGATGTTGCAGCCTAAGTCTTTCGCTTTGCAGGCCAAGTCATTTTAAGTTGGACCACAAAGCTTCTAGCCATCCTAAACTTCCATTACTTGTTCTGCTTCTGATTCCAAGAAGCTTATAGTCGTCACCTGCAGGATGCTATTCAATATTTTCATGACTACCTCATCTCTGGATTCTTTCATCAATACCTCACTCTCATGGCTCTGATTGGGGGTACTATTTGGTGACCTTCGTCCAGTATCCCTTGATCTATGCCAGCCCACAAACTAAATTTCATGACAAAGCTCATCAGCAAGCATCAAAACTAATCTTCCAGATCCTGTGCCATATTGGTACTATTTGAGGTTACTTTCTGACTGCCTTTTCTTTTTTGTTGCTTTCCAACCTTGATCCAAAGTATTGCATTTGGCAAGTACCAACATCTCAATATCTCTTCCCCTTGTTGCGTACTCTCAGGGTTCAGCCTCTGATCAACAAACTTGGCTTCAAGTAGGTCCAGCCTTTGCAGCATTCGATCTCAAATAGTTTATGATGGTTTATTTACTCCTACCATTATACATTCATCAAAGCCAAGAGACAACATAAGCGGAATCATCTCAAATGAAGATAACCAATAAAAACTTATAATATATGTTTTTAGGTTTGTATTTTCTACTTCTTTTTTCATATTTTTCAATTTTTTGTTATATATTATTTTTATATGGAAAACGACCTTAACTCAGTTCAGCGGTCCATATTTTTATTTATTACTTTCCAAAATGGTTTCCAGGTATACTCTGAACTACCAGTTTTCATGGTTCAGAGATCTTGCTAATAAAACATAACCATTTATTATGTTTCAGTGGTCCTTTTTTATGACTTAACCAAAATTGTCAGGACATAACCATCTCAATGGTCCAGTGGTCCTTTGGGAACACTCTTATTTTTTCCTGGATCTACTGCTTTAGATACTTAGCATGGACTTTATTACTAATTCTTCCATCTATGAGGATCTTAATGGAATATGCATCCATTGCCGTCTTGGCAAAAATCTCAAATGGACCCAACCACAGTGCATCTAATTTATTTCTTCTTTAAAGGACATAAATGTAACAATAGGCTATTCTATCACCTACACAGTATTCCAATAATAAAATTAAGTTCTTATCATCAGCCATTTGGTCTTGATCCTTTTCTTTAAGGTTGTATTGGATACTTCTGACTGCATTTCAATTAGGATATTTGATAGTCTATGTAAGTCCAGGGGAGTGCCCCCTCTACCTAGACTGAGAGATGTTCCCATTCCCAACTAAAAAGAGTTAAAGAGAGCAGCTGTCCCTCTCGTCTCACAAGGTGATCTCATTATATGGTAGATGAGCGTTGGGTATCAGCTCTCCCAATGAAGATTCCACCACCCATCCCCACAATTGCCTCCAACGAATTAATATGGCAAATTGAGGAAATTTGCGCTGAAATAATTGGAAGCCGCCACCCCATGGACTGAAAGGTTCTTATGAAGTCAATGGCACTGAGCCCTCAAAAACAAGGTCCAGAAGCCTTAAACCCTCTGTAATGAAGCTTTACGGGATTGCACATTATGTAAATGAGAAATCAAGTGTTAATCTTCAAAAAAACTCTCAAATGGATTGGGCCATTGGAAAACGTTGCTGTCAGTTTGAAACCTGCTTCAAAACATCAGGGACAAACCCTATTGGGCGTGTACCTCTTAGGAATAATGTATCCAATGTCAAATCCATGGTAAAACTCGCCATTGCCATCAGGCCATTGGGTATGTTGTCACCAATTCAAAAATACAAATTGAAAACATTGGGACAAAGCCTGATGGGCATATGCATCCTAAATGAATGTGTCAAATGCCAAATCTTTGGTTGAACTCGCCAATGGCGTTGGGTCATTCTAGAAAATTGTCAATAGCTCAAATCCTTCCCTCAAAAATCTGGGTTGTCATTTAATGCATCTCGCTTGACTGAACAGATGCTAAAGCGACTGGTTGTGGGTGATGTGGATATCCTAAACCCATTTCTGACCATTTAAAACACCCTATGTGGTGTGGCCTTGGAGGGATTTCCATTGCCATTAAATGAGACTCCGTCATGCTAACTGTTGGAAATGCAGTGAAATTGCAAGTCAGGCGTCTGAAGA
Source organism: Massospora cicadina (assembly GCA_022478985.1). Taxonomy (NCBI): domain Eukaryota; kingdom Fungi; phylum Entomophthoromycota; class Entomophthoromycetes; order Entomophthorales; family Entomophthoraceae; genus Massospora; species Massospora cicadina. The sequence goes on from JAKSZP010000157.1 coordinate 65,409, forward strand.
TCAAACTTAAAGCAACTTAGCCCACAGCCAATTCCTTTTGAAGTCAGTTAAGATTGATTTCATTCCCCCCTTTAATGTTTGACGTGTTAGGTCGAATCTTGAGGGCCCCAATCCTGTGCTTTACTAAGTTATTCCCCAAATTGATTATTCATTTAAGCAGTCATAAAACACTGAGAAATTACTTTCAATTTTCTCAATTTACCATTTATTTAAAATCTCACCGTGTTCCCTATATTTTTATTTATTTCACATTTTTTCTTGCCAAACTCCATATGGTCCTAACGATGTGGCCCCTCAGGCCCCATATTGGCTGGGCAATACCAGTCATGATAGTAACTATAGCCCCTACCAAAGTCAACTGGGCGTATCATGTGAGAATATTCTGGAAATTCAACACAATTGTAAGACATCTGTTAGGAGTATATCAGAGTTCTGTGCGCACATATGTCTCCACTTCAGGCGAGGATCCGCCCCCTTGCCTCCGTTTTTGTACCAAACTCTCCTGTGGAAGGTAATAAATTGGCAAATCTGACCGCTTAACTCCCTGAAGCAAGGCTCACTGGGTCTGGAGTTGTAACAGCCTGGTTTCTTGCTGGGTTCTTTTTATGCTTGCAATTCCTTGACGCTCAATCATCACACATCTCCCCGCACAAGCCAACGTTATCCAAGTGGCAATGCCTCTGGCATTCTGGCTTGCCTTTTGGGTGCTTATGCATCTTGAATGACAGGGCAGAATAAAATTTCTCTGCCGTATCCCCAACATAATCAACCATCCATTGTTTCTGGACATTTCCTCCCTCCTTGTAGAGATGGGCGCCACAGTGGTTACCCTTTACCAAATGAACGAGCAGTCAGTAGTTTGTATCCTGCTGTTTGTTTGGTCAGTTGCCATTTTGTAAGCAGCGTTTTTAGGCTTAGGAAAAATTTCTTCATAGTAGCATGGACCCATTGGCCGCCACTCTTCCTTCAGTTCATCCTCATTTGGGGAATCCAGGTGTCCCTTCCCAAGATATTGCTAATCAGGTCCTCAATGCCCTTGCTGAGGTGCAAATGAGACCCGCTGTTGCCTTAAATAATTCTGCTTCATTGTCCAACGCCCAGCAAGGTGTTACCCTTTTGGATGTAGTTGAAGGAGACCATTGGTGGGTATGAGTAATTCTACGTTCTGCTATTCAAACAAGTGATCCTACCTCATTTGTAACAGCAGTATCGGCAGCTTTGAAACCCCCTGTGCCATGTTTGGAACGTTTGTTCCAATTACTCTCGTTGATAACCAAAGCCCCTAGCATGGCCTCTTTAGTCGCAGCCTTCTATGAGCAAGTCCAGAGCTTGAGCTTTCTAGTGATATGATCCAAGCAATTTTCAGATCTGTGTTGTATTCTGCCTTCGTTCACCACAAAGTTTGATCCACCCCTATGGGACAGTGGATCAAATGTGCAAAGCTGTAACTTCCATTAATGCCTCTCTCCGCCATACTCCCCACCATCCAGTTGGAAACTTTATAATTGGGTTGCCCAGCATGGACTCAGATCCTGATCCTATTGTTAAATCAGTATCGGTACTGGTTCCAGGGTCAGGCGCTGCCACCACGCCTGAGTTGAATTATCCTGGTTTATCTATTCATGAGTTAAAGAAAGTCCAGCTTGAAGAAAATGGTTCTCAACCCTTGCTCTCCCCAATTTTTCTCCCATATGTGACAGTCAAGGCGCTGCCTGACCACCACATAGCCCCAACCCCCCTAAGGTGAGGATCACGGCTAGTAGTACCACAAATAATATAAATAAAAGCGAGGTTCTCGAGGGCAATGACCCTTGAACATGGCATTCTGTCAAATCAAATGCCTTAAAATTGATGAAACCTCGGAGCAAAGGTGACAAAGGTCGACGTAAATGGCAACTGGGCCAATCTGAGGCTGGCAACCCAAATTCTGAGGATCTAAACAAAGAGATTGGCAATGGCAAAGAGCAGCCCAGAGAATCAAGAGCTGCCAAGCCAAATAATACCAAAAGAGGAAACAAAAAGAATCACAGCATCAGGCAGCTCAGCGAATCAGGAGCTGCCAAGCCAAATCCACCACTTGTCAAAAGTATTGAGAGCCATGGTGAAGGGCAGCCCAGCAAATCAGGGGCTGCCAGGCTGAATTATCCCAAAAATGGGAATTTTGGTGATAAGGTTGACATGAGCTCTGATTCATCCCCGTCAAATGAAAATATATGCAGAAAAGTTTCTGTAACGCCACAGGTACCCAACAAACAGTCTATAATGGGCCTAGATGGGAATATCGGAGGCTGAGATTCTCAAAATAGGCTCATGAATAGCATGCCACCTGCGGACTCCATGGTGTCCAATTTCCCCATATCCCCCATTCCATAATATAAAAAACAACCAAGTGAAGGTGTCTAAGACAACTTCATCTTCTAATATATACAAATAAAAACCTCAAAATCGAAAATAAAATTTTGAAATCATTTATTAAGATCCTGACAGAAAACCACGGATTTTGAGCGAAGAAGATGGACCAATCCTCGGATTTTGACAGAGCAGTCGCCTCTCTGTATGCTCTCTCTGGGGGACAGACTGTTCTCTTCAGTGTGAGCATCATCCTTACAGTGTTCCAGGGATACCTCAATCGCTCATCAAGCCAACAAACGAAGGACCTAACCACAGCGGCCCTCTCTTGCCTATGGGCCCTCACATGGGTCCTCTTTCCCAACTGCTTTGTGGCAATGTGGAGAGACCCGTTCGTCACACCATAAAAAGCCCAATATTACACTTGATTTTCTTGCTATCTCTTCAGTGTCAGCAAAAGCCCATGTCTGCTAATAAAAGAATTTCGCCCGTTTTTATTACCTATGAAAATTAGTATTGGAGCTAACCAGGCATCCTTTGAGGCCTTGGTGAACACTGGAGCAGCGGTTAACTTAGGCTTAGGATTGGCCCACTATCTGGATCTTGACCTGGACTTGGACCCTGCGGTAATAGTTGCTTCGTCAGCCTCACAGCCATGATATAAAGTATGACGCCCAGTACCTTTCTTGGTTCACTAATTTAGCTTTTGTAATATATTTTCCGCAATTCCAAACCAGGTGTTTCCAGTAATTTTGGGTGTGGGTTAATGGTGCCAGTAGCCTGTTAGAATCCACCTATTGTCTGGTATGTTGTCACTATCTAATGGCCAGATGGAGGGTGAGTTTCCCTTAATGGATTCTCTTACTAAAACTCAAGGCCGTGGAATGGTCACTTCCCTGGTTTTCCCTGTGGGCTCCCATTTGATTTCCCAGAAGCATCGCTGAGATATCAAAGTTTTTTTTGACTCCAAGAAGGCAGAACATCTCCCCCACATACTGAATTTGACTTAGGGTTTTGGACACTAGTGCATGTTATGAATATAAACTGTCCATTGTACTCACATACAGTGGAGGATGAGGCTGCTCTCAATGCATGGTTGGATGTCATGCTTAAGAAAGTGTGGTTGTTCTAAAAAACATCCATGATTGCTTCTCCCATCATCTTTGCCAAGAATGTTGACGGTTCCCTTCATCCCTGCGTGGGTTACATCCACTTTAATAAGATCACAGTATATAATCCCTACCCATTGCCGTTGGAGCAGGCAATTGGTCAAGCGATTGCCAAATTGCGTAAGCTCTCTAAAATCGATCCTGTTAATGCCTTTAATCAGATTTGGTTGATTTAAGGTCAGGAATGGCTTACCACTATCCAAACAAAAATGGGCATCTTCCAATTTTGCTTGATGCCTTTTGTGCTAAAGAATGCACCAGCCACATTCCAAAGGATGATTGATGGTGTGATGGGTGATCTCCAGTTTACCTAGTTGGTTGCATACAACAATGATATCTTGTTACATTCTACTCTTAAACAACATGCAAAGGATTTGGAGGCGGTAGTGGCTGCCTTACATATGGCGTGCCTGTTTGCTAAACCTTGAAATTGTGATTTTATAATGAGGAAGTTATATTCTTTTGCAATCTCAACTTAAAAGATGGGTATGTCATTCCTCCCAAAAACTGGATATCATCCATGAGTGACAACTACCCAAAAGCAATTAAGAAGCTTCTTGGGTACTATTATTTTCTTAAAAAAATTCTCGCCTGCCCTATCCCAGTTAGCCGCCTCACTTTATCGCTCACAGGTAAGAATGTCCCATTTTGCTGGACGCCTGAGTGCCAGCAGGCATTTGATTTAATTAAAGATGTGTTCTTATTACCCCCATCTTAAAACCTGAGGACTCCTCAAAATCTTACATTGTAGTATGTGGTGCCTCATCCGTTGTGGTGGAGGCTATTTTGCTTCAGGAGTATGATGGACTGGAACATCCGGTCACCTATTTTCCCACAAGTTCTCTCCCACTAAGCAGTCCTGGGCCATCTATAATAGGAGCTGGTAGCCATATTATGGGCTTTGACCCATTGGCGGTATATCTTACAGGGCGCTCATCATGAGTTCTCAGGGCGCATGGAATACCAAGCCCTTTTTTACTTTTGCAAGCCACAGAAGTTGGCACACTGGTAGGCTCAAACCTACTGGGATTTGTGTAGCTTCAACTTCAAGTATGAGTTTATAAAAAGAGCGTTATGTTCTGCCCAACTTCTCAAGTGTAACCCTGCACATTGTCCTTCTGACTCAGATGAGGTAATCTGGTCACAGTCATTCCTTTCACTAAAATTCCATCCTTGTGCCTCCCGTGGTTTTAGCAGTGAACTTAGCTCCTGACGCGCCCCTAATTTCTCAAGTTTTAAAACCCAAACGGCCTGTTCAGAAGGTGTGGACCTTCTGAAGCGGTTGTTCCTTCTGCTTCAAAGCATTCCTTATATTCTTTAGATAAGGGCCTCATTCAATTTTGGTCATGGGTTTGGGATCCCCCTTCTTCAGGCTGAAGTGTTTCAGGCTCATCACAATTACCACGCAGTTGGACATCCTGGGAATAAGAAGTATATTAACTTAATCAAGTGTACCTATAATTTGGAGGGTTTGTCAAAGGATGTTCCGGCCTGGATTGCAGACTGTGTAACTTGCATGTGGGCCAAGTTAGACTGATCAGGAAGGAATGGTCTCCTTCACCTCTTACAACAGGCAGAGGGTCTATGGACATAGGTGTCAATAAACTTTATTGTTGAACTTCCCAGTCTCAATGGGTTTACAGTGGTGATGGTAGTTTTCAATCACTTTACAAAATTCTCCCTATTCATTCCATGCTCTTCCACTATTACTTATAAGGAAACTGCCCGTCTTTTTGTGCCATGTGATCTCTATGTTCAATTTCCCATAGGAGATTGTCAGCAACCGTGGTCCCAGTTTATGGCACAATTATGGAATGAGCTTCTGTCAATCTTTATAAAGTATGTCCTGTCATTCCACTGCGTATCATCCCCAGTCTGATGGACAAACTGAATGGGTTAATCAGATCCTGGAATGGTACCTGTGGTGCTACAATGCAGCCACGCAGGATACCTGGTCTGATGACCTCCCCCTCGCTCAGTTTGCATATAATAATGGAACTCATGATTCCACAGGGTTTTCCTCATATGAAGCAACTGTTGGGTATAACCTTCTTTTTCAGTCAGTCTGTGCTTTCACCCAGAGGACCAGCCACCGCTGATTATCCGAGAATATTCAGGCCACACAGTCATTGGTCTGGGAGCATTTAACTAATGCTATAAGTGACCACAAACATTTTGCAGATTAGAAGTGGCTCCCAGAACATAAAATAGTGGTAGGTCATATGTCATGCTTGACACATGTCATTTGAGAATTCAGGTGCCCTCTCAGAAGTTTGAAAGTAAGCGTTAGGGTCCCCACTTAGTTGAGGAAGATTTGGGTAATGGTGCTTTCCGTTTGAAAACGTCACTTCAGTGAAAGCAACATCCAGCCTTCCATGTATCTCAGTTGTACCCGTTCAAGGGGGCAATCCCCCAGATCCAGAGCTGATTGTTATTGAGGGTGTGGAGGAGGCTGAAGTGGAAGGCATTCTGGCATCCTGAAGATCTCGGAGTTCTGTTCAATATCTCATCGCTTGGAAGGGCTATCTAGCCTATGATAACAGTTGGGTCAAGGCCCAAGGTTGCACAAACTTCTTAGAGCTGGTCAAGGCTTTCCACGACACCCACCCAGAAGCCCCTCATCCTCCCTCAAAGATTGCTACTTTAATGGCGATCAAGCTGCCAAAGGCCCACAAAAATGTTGCACTCACTCAGTTCCCTGGTGGTGGCGCCCCCTTGGAAAAAGGGAAGGGTAATGTAAGTCCAAAGGAGTGTTCCCTCTACCTAGACCGGGCGATGTTTCCACTTCTCACCAAAAAGGGTCTAAAGAGGGCAGCTGTCCCTCTCGTCTCACAGGGTAATCTCACCATGTGGTAGACGAGCGTTGGGTAACAGCTCTCTCTCTGAAGATTCCATCACCTGTCTCCATGATTGCCTCAACCAAATTAAAATCACAAATTGAGGTAATTTGCGCCAAGATAATTGGAAGCCAAAACACCATTGGCTGAAAGTATCTTATGAAGTTGATGACACCAAGTCCTCAAATTCAAGGTCTGAAAGCCTTAAAACTTTGTAATGAAGCCTGATAGGCTCGCACATTCAGTAAAAGAGAAATCAAGTGTTGAATCTACAGCAAAACTCTAAAATGAATTGTGACATTTGAAAACTTTGCTGTCATTTTGAAACCTGCTTCAGAAACATCAGGGACAAAGCTCAACGGGCGTGTACCTCTTAGGAAGAATGTGGCCAATGTCAATTCGCTGATAAAACTCGCCATTAGCATCAGGTACAAGGGAAAATGTTGTCACCACTACAAAAATACCCTTGAAAGCATCGGGGACAAAGCCTTATTGGCATGTACCTCTTAAGATGAATGTGTCAAATGTCGAATCTTTGGTTGAACTCGCCAATGGCTTTAATTCATTGTCAAAAATCACCAATAGCTCAAAACCCTCCCCTCAAAAATCTGTATTGTCATTCATGCATTTGCTTGGCTGAACAGATGCCAAAGAGACTGGTTGCGGGTGGGTTGGATATCATGAACCTTTTTCCAACCATTTTGGACTGCCACTATGAGAGGTCGCCTTGGGAGATTCCCGTTACCCATAGGGAAAGACGCTGTCATGCTAACTGTCAGAAATGCAGTGAAACCGCAGGTCAGGCGTCTGAAGGTCAAACTGACAGTAGCTTAACCCTATGCTGATTCCTTTGAATTCAGTTCAGATGCATTTTATTCCCCCTTTAAAGTTCGCCATGTTAGGTCGAAACTTGAGGGCCCCAATCCTGTGATTTACTAAGTTATTCCCCAAAACAACCATCTATTTAAGCAGTTGTAACACACTGAGAAAATTGATGGCCAATTTTCTCAATTTAACATTCACTAAAAATCTCCCCGATTTCCCTATATTTTGATTTATTTCAATTTCTTTCTTGCCAAACTCCCTATGGCCCTAACAATGTGGCCCCTCAGGCCCCATATTGGCTGGGCAATAGCAGTTATGATAGTAACTATAGCCCCTACCATAGTCAACTGGGAGTATCATGTGAGAAATTTCTGGAAATTCAACCCAATTGTAAGGCATCTGCCAGCAGGATACTGGAATCCTGTTAGAACATCTGTCTCCACTTCATGGGAGGATGTGCCCATCGCCTCCGTTTTTGTACCAAACTCTCCTGTGGAAGGTAATAGATTGTCAAATCTGTCCGCTTGAGTCCCTGAAGCAAGGCCCACTGGGTCTGGAACTGTAACAGCCTGGTTTCTTGCTGGGTTCTTTTTATGCTTGAAATTCATTGACGCTCAATCATCACACATCTCCCCGCACAAGCCAACGTTATCCAAGTGGCAATGCCTCTGGCATTCTGGCTTGTCTTTTGGGTGCTTATGCATCCCAACTGCAGGACAGTCTAAACTTTCTCTGCCGTCTCCCTGACAGTCATATTAAAAACTGTCAAGCGCTCATCCCTGATGTTGGTCAACCCTTAAATATAGAATTGGTGGTAATGCAGCCTTCTTTCCATGCAGCAGTTCTAATGGCATTTTTCCTGTCACCGTACGGTGATTAATGTTGTATGCAAATGTCACTAAACTGAGGTAGGTTCCTCAAATGGAAGTTTTACAGTGATCAGCTTCCTCAGCGTCATGGACAGAGTTTCATTCAATTGTTCTAACAGCCTACTCATCTCCAACCAGTAAGGTACTGACATGAATCTTAGATCCCCATTATCTTGTTAAATCTTGGGATCTTGTGGGGCGTGAAATTTGTTCCATTGTTGTTTAACAAGACTTGCGGGCTTCCATGACAATAATTACTTGATCCAGGATAAACTGTGAGGTACTTGTTGCGTCCAATACTGTCAGAGCCTTCATCTCAATACATCTAATATGATGATTATTTTGCAACTATAATGCATTTGACTCCCCACATGCTCATAGTCTTTGGTCCCATCAAGACGATGGATACTGTATGCCAGTCAAATCCAGGGCGGACCAGGTCATATATATTTGTGTTCTTGTGTGGTTTATGCAACTGGCACTCGACACACCAAGTCAGATAATTGGCCACATTATAGATGATAGACTCCCAGTAATAATACTAATGAATGTGGTCAGTTCATTCATTAGGCCTCCATGCCTGACGACCATATGTGTGGCTTGAACTATCACTACTCATTTTGACAGTTTGGGAATAAAAATGGTTTTACGTCAATTTTAAGTACTTGTCATCCTTGGTCTCACGTTTTCTATTGCTTTTTGAAGCACACCTTGGATTTCTTGGGGCTCATTACCAATATTCCATCAATCATTCTCTTAGACATCTCATCGGTCTGTTGGTATACCACTTGGACTATTGGTAATTTTGATAAGCTGTCCACATTTTGATGAGAAGCAACCGCTTGGTGGACTATCTCAATGTCATAAGCTTAGTGCTTCAGGGCCCATCAGGCCAGCCGTCCTTCTAGTTCTATTAGGTTATGCAACCAACTCAGGGAGGAGTGTTCTGTCACAACTTTATAGTGCATACTGTGAATGTATACATAAAACTGTTTACAGGAGTAAATTACTGCAATGCATTCATACTCAGTATTGGTGTAATTACGTTCAGCTGCTGATAATGTTAGGCTCATGTAAGCTACCAGATGCTTGTCCCCAAGTTCATCCACTTGACAGGATGGTGTTGATCACCATTAACAAAGCATCAATAACTACTATAAACTTCCTAAATACAATTCAGATATTTAAAATAGGTGAGTTTATAAGATACCAACTAAACTCATCAAAAAGTCATGGTTTTCATTCCATATAAATTCTATTTTCAATTCTTTAAAAAATGGAAACAGGGCCCGGCAATTCTTTCAATATCCAGTGTATATCTTTGGTAATATCTGAACATTAAAGGAACACTTGGATATCTCAGACACTTTTTGCGGTGGTCATCAGCTCTATGGATTCAATCTTTGGGGTTTGCAGCTTCAGTACACTGGAGTTGTTGATGAACCCTAGATATTTCAACTCTTTCTTGAAGAAGTGGCACTTCCTTGGCTTAATATTCAGCTTAGCCGCAGAAAGACACTTGAGGACTTCTTCCAATTGATGCAAATGGTCAGTAAAGGTCTGACTGAACACATTTCTGTTGTCAAGTACACCAGGACGCATGCCAAACTTCAAGTAATTCAAGATGCGTCCATGGACCTTTGGAACGTTGCAGGCGCATTGAAAAGACCTTGGGGCATCCTAGTCAGTTGGTATAGCCCCCGTGAAATGATGGCTTCACACTTCTCCTGGTCTTCCTTCAGCAAATTTATTTACCAATATCCCAATATTAGATCCATAACAGAGAAATACTTTGTTCTCCCAATCAATCTAGAGCATCATCAATTTTTGGTAGTGATATGAATCCTTTTTCGTTATCTTATTCAGCCTCTGAAAGTCAATCACCACCTGATTAGAGCCATCCTTTTTCTCCACTATCAGGATAGGGCTCGCCCAGGGGCTTGATGATGAAAAAGGAAGCCCATGCCCCACTAGTTTACTGATTTCCTCTTCCAATACCGCCTCTGCTGCCTTTAACCATCAGATTGTTCTAATATGTATTGGTAGATTTTCCCCAGTGTTAATTTTATAGATTACGTTCTTCACATATCCTAAGTTGTGATAATCCTGTGCAAAGATTTTCAGATACTTTTCAATTAGTTTAAGTATCTTCTGTCTCTCCATCAGATCAGCGAGTTGCACTTTATCAGCCAGTAGATTAATATTCTTGACAATCCCTTCTGGCAATACCATCTCAGCAAGAGTCCCAAAATCATAGAATTTTCGCAATTCCGCCATTGGGATCAGATGGAAAAATGGAAAAATCTGATTTTTCTCAATCTTCATTGGTTTTCCACTCAAATTTGCCAGAAAACTCGAATTTCTTAATGGCCTGGAATCACTATCCCAGGCGCCACCCAAGGCTCTATTATGAACTTCTTTCATGGGCTACTGACAACTCCATAAAATAGCTCAGATAATTCCAAAGTCAATACTGTATTGACTATTATCTGCAATGCTGGTAATATGGTACTTGACTTCTTGGTCTGTAGTAAAATTTTCAGATTTCCAAAATTCTATCAGCATTTCTCTTCACTTTTGTACAACCAATTGGTAGAAAATTGGAATAAGGTCATTGTTGTATATCAGATTAATGAAGTTGTTCCTCCTGTTAAGCGGAGTCTCCCCATCTCTCTGATAAATTAGTGGCAGCGTTAGACCAAATATGGTCATTCTATCATCCCCAAAGTTACACTAACTCCAAATTTACTTAGAAACTCAGTCTTAATTAGAATGTCATAGTTTTGGTTGGCCAAAACTAAAGTTGGGGCGAACACCACCAGGGATCCAAATCTAAGTATTAATATGATATACGCTCCACTGGAGATGGTTATAGTTGACCTGGCGGTTCCATATTCCTTTTTTATGCTCAAAATCGGACAAGATTTTTACTTTATTCACCAGTTTGGTTAAGACAATATTAATTGGCGCCCCATTGTCAATAATTGCTTGCACCCAGAGTCAATTGACCAGTATATCAATATATATGTATACCCAGAGTACTGCAAGATAATATTTAATGAGTGTATAGTGGCATTATTTGCTGAATTGATGCGTGAGTTATTTGCGCTGACAGATCAGAAAGAAAATCCTTAATCATGTTTTGGGGAATTAACAGATTAACCTCATATAATTTGACTTTGCCCAGATCATAGATTCTCACAGAATAGATCTTGTCCGCTAGTTGGTGTGCATATGGGAGAGCAACCTCCTTGATTATTTTGAGGTTGATCCATTCACTTCAGCTCTGTTTACAGCACTGACATCTAATTTGAAACTTGATAAAGCTGGCCCTGAGCATCATCATTAATGTACAGATCACTGATGTCAATTATATCTCATTTGGGATAATGGGAGGAATGGTTTAACTGCAGCTCAAGACTGTTCCCATCTAGGCCGCAGGCCTTTTCCCAACACCTGTGTGGATTTGGCTTCTTTTGCCTGTATCACGTTGATCTGCTCATTAGGCTTCATGATAAAACACTGGGCAGCAAAGTGGCCCTTACCTCTGCACTAGTGACAGCACATGCTACTCGTGTCTGTCCACTTTAACACTTCAGTTTTGTTTCCTGGCACTGATGATTAATTGATTCCTTAGCAGGTTTATCACATTAGTAGGACTTGACTTTCTGATTAGGTTTGGCTTGAAGCTTTGATTAGGGACCTCAAACGTGGCTCCTAGCATCTTCAAGTTATCCGCCATTTGTGGGGTGGTTATTTTGGTGACTAATGTGGAAGACATCATTCAATGTATATTGCAATAAGGCTGAAGAGCAGCTTGTAATGTGATTCTTGAATCAAAATTGGTCAAGACTTTTGCTCCGACCAAAATCTGTTATTCATGATAGAATTATTTGGCGAAATTCTCTAAGGTCTTTTATTTCAGGAATTGGATCCCCATAAATTCTTGCTTGCGCTTTAACATACTTCTGGGACTTCCAAACTACTTTATTATTGCAGCCTTGGCCTCCAAATAAGACCAGCTGTCTCCCTCTAGATGAGGTAACACCAAGAATTGGCAGTCTGTATCCAAACTGATCAGGACTATCAAAGCTTTTTGTCTATCACCATACCCAAACATAGTCATGTCAAACAATCAGGAGAAAGCAGGAGCATTGTCCCAATGAAAATTAGGTAACTTTGGCATAACTTTAAATTCCTCCAGGTTTCTCTAGCCGCCTGTCAGAATTTCAGATGACCACATAATCCAACCTTTTAAATGATTATAATATTTGACAATTAAGTTTTAATTGTATAGGATCTGCAATAGTGGCCAAATGATGAGATTATTGTCAGGCATCATCTTCAATGATATTAGAGGACTCTGCCTATTGAATCATCATTGGGCATCATACCCAATTATATCTGAGGCTGCTGACAGATGAGAATTTTGTCGGGCATCATCCCCAATGAAATCAAGCAATAATTTGATATTAGTATAACACCCAAAAAATTGTAGAGAATCATTCAGAGCAGAATGGATTTAAATCATCAGAAACTAACAATACGTTTGAACGCCAGAGGAAGACTAGAATTGTCATCAGTCAAAACAATTGGTTTCAAATCACTAATACCAATTGTTTGGTCTGCCAAATGCCCAAGGATTACGTGGCTTAGAAAACCCAAGGCAACAGTACCTGACGAGATTTGGTATCTAACACTAAGGGTCAAAACCAGTATAGGAGCACAAATAATTCTCAGTGGACAGCTGAAAAGTTGTGTGTTGATTCTAACTATAAAAACCCCTAAACTATTCCCTAATAAAAACATTTAAACTTGATATTAACTAAGCTGTTATTACACTGGATTGTTTTAACATTACTCTTAAGAAAAGAGTGTAAAGATTGGATATCCTTAGGTTGGTTTTATTAAGTCTCCGCTTGGCTCTGTGAAAAGAGAATAGGGAAAGTGTTCACTAGCAGTATCAAAATATCTTCAAGAGGAAGAAGCACCTGTATAGCATTGGACAATTTACTCAACGTGGCTTTTGGGCAATCAACCAAAGTAATATTCTTCATACTATTATTGCCCAGTTCATATTATTAATCAACGCAAGTATCCACGAATATGTGCAGTTGAAATCTAGGGCCAGAAGCGAGCAACTAACCAAGACCAAGATTTTAACACCGCCACTCTTGGCTTGTATACCTGACTGACTAGAGGAGTAATCTCAGGATTTTCTCCAAAATGGCTGTGAATGCTGTTGGCATATTTCTAGGAGTTGTCGACTTCCCAACTGAAGCTCTTGGGGTCTTTTCTTTGGCTTTGGTCTCCGCATATGGTTTGCATTCACATTTCTGTTTCTTCAGATTAATGAAATGTTCTCTAGTTGTTCCATGTTTGAACTGAGTAAGTGTAAAAGAACGCAACTCACTTTGCATTCTATCTTCAAGAATAAAACTTCTTTAATCAAATCTTCTTTTATATTCTTCAAGTACATTATTTTTCCAATTGACTCACTTCTGAAATTGGAAACTCCTTCCTTAATCTTAGTGACTCAAATCTCTAGTGCAGCAAATCATCTATGATTGGCTGAATTAAGGGCGTTCCTGTTGATGGTTGCCAATTCCATCCATAGCTTTCTTAATTCTTCTTTATATGACATCATGGATTGGCTTATCTTACTCAACTGCCCCCTGCAGTGAGCACCAAATGTTAAAAACTGGGTTTTTCGCTGATAGTTCCTAGTTTTTAATTGAACAGGTTCTTTTATGAGCATGATTTTCTTTGCTTGATAGATATATATGATCAATAATATAATGTCTTTATCTGTAGTTTATAGATAAATCAGATGTGGTTCAACGTAGACTTGGAATAATCCACAAAATACTGATTATGTTGAAAATTAGGGACTTCATCCCTATTCCGGATGAACTTAATCCACTATAAGTTTCAGAGGTTCCTGGCCTTAGTTTCCATAACGCAGAGTTGGCGGAATTCTATGTCAAAAGATCTGATTCTCTTATAAGGATATCTGATCCTTAATATTTATCCACACAAAAGAGTCTACAATTATTGTACTGCAACAATAATTAGTTGAAGAGAAGGTGAACTTAAGGATAATATTTGTTATTGTATTAACATGTTTTATCATACAATGCTAGGGAATTTATAGGGGAAATGCAGCACCCAACTCCTCAGTTGGCGCCTCAGCCATGAAATGAGAGCCGTTGCCATTAAATTCCCTATGATATCTCTACCATCATTGGCCTTCTCCATTGGGATAGGCATTCCTACATTAAATATCCCAAGACTGAAAATGGAAAAGTCAGAAATCGTATCCTTAATGTTCCTGCTCAATCACAGCAAACCAATCACATTGGACTAGCAATCTTCTTAGGTAATAAAACTCTTTGCCCATTATAGCAGGTCGCAAACCAACTGATTGCTTCATTAGTTTCAGGTGGCACTACTCGCCTAACAACTGCTGATTCAATTACCAATTAGTCGGTGATGAACTTAATTGATCCCAATTTGTACACCTAATAGGTAAATATCGATCAACTATCAGATGTCCCAATTTCTTTGGCAACTCTGCCTGATGAGATCTTGAGCTTTTGTGCAATTGATCACCAAGGGATTAAACCCAGTTAATTACCCAAATTTCTTGGACTTTATTAACCCAAAAATGAGGTCAACTAATAACCTATTCATTCACTTGTGGGACTTATCCCCTATTGAACCAGAAGATAACCTAGGAAGCTAGAAAGATGGGAAAATATACCAACACATACCCTCCAGATACCAACTGGTGATTTGAGGTCTAGATAACTTTAATGCCAAAGAGGTTTTAACCTGTCTGGGGATTTTAGATTCTTCCTATGATGGATCCATATTGATGTTGTTAGATAACCTTACTGATAAACCTAGAGCAGTGGTTCCTAACTATGTCACCACAAATGTTCACTTTCTACCAGTAGAGGCCGTTGATTATGTCTGCAGCTTTGGAAGTCTGAGGGATTTTGGCTTGGAGACGCTCCCATCAGTGGCTCTAGTCAAAGATTGTATCGGAAAGAATCTCACTGTGGAACAACAGCGCCAAGTTCAAGAATTACTAGAGGAGTACTCTGACCTTTTTTCAGACTTGACCTTCGACATCAGAAAAATGAGTGTGGCTCTACATCATGCGGAACCTGTTGGCTTTTCCCCCTTTTAGTCCTGACCTTATCAAAAGAGTAAAGGTGAATATTCTTAGGTGGCAGTAGATCTCAAACAACTACCCAGAGCTGGGCTATTGGTGCCTTCGCGTAACCCTTGGTCTCCCCCTCCTAATGGTTTAAATAGGATATCAGTCATCAGATGGTATGTAAAACACCAACTCAAATTCTATCACTCAGAAAGTCAGTTATCCTTTTCCCTGAATTAATGTCTCTCTCCACTTTCTTGCCAGATTGCGATACTTTTCTGCAAAGGATCTTACTAGCAGATATTGGTAACTGAAGCTCGCTCAAAAAACCAAGCCAAGTGCGAGCTCATAGCTGAAAAAGGGCTATTAAAACCTATGAGGATGTCCCAAGGCCTTTGTAATGCGCCAGCCACTTTCCAATGAGCCATGGACAGGATCCTCAGGGCTTGAAGTTATTATGTGTCCTCACATACCTTGACAATATAACCATCTTTTTGTTAATTTTCATTAGTCATGTGGAGCAACTTTAGGAAAGTATTCATCGTCTTAGGAAGGCTTTGATAAAACTTAAACCATCAAAGTGCTTTTTTTTCTAGTCAGAGATATAGTTCCTCAGACAAAAGGTGTTAAAATATGGTAAACAGTCCATTATGGATAAAGTTGACACCATAGAAAAGATATCGCGCCCCCAGAGCCTGAGGGATATTCAGGTATTCCTTGGCATGGTGGTCTGCTATCATCAATTTATCCCTCAGTTTGCTGACCTAGCTGAACCCCTATTTTACCTCCTGAAGAACATGCCTTTTTAATGGCGGCTAGAATAAGAACAGGCTATAATGCGTTGAGGACCGCTCTTTGCACAAAACCCATTTTAGACCATCCACATTTTGATCAAACTTACTTGCTATCCACAGATGTAAGTGATGTCGCTGTTAAGGACATACTAGCCCAAAACAATAAAAATCAGGTAGATCAACCCTTAGATTAATTCAGCAAGACCTTGAGCAAGGCTGAACGTAACTAAAGCATTACCAAATGAGAATGCAAGGCTGTCCTGTTAGCAATCAAATATTTTTAGCCCAATCTCTACGGCACCCAAATAACCATTATTAATGATCATTACTCACTCCAAGATTGCAGCAAATGAAGGACCCTAGATGACCAATTAACCCAGATGGTCTTTAAGGCTGCAGAGATACAAGTCACTATTCATCATTGCTCAGGAGCGATTCACCAGAATGCTGATAGTCTCTCTGAAATTCTGGCCTGGCTGCCTTAATCCCTAAGGAAGACCAATTTTATAATTTTTATTGGATGATTAAAACGCTGGGAGTTGGAGACTCCCAAGGTCCAAGGTAAGCTCAGAAGGTGACCCAAGACGCTCAGATCAAGGAAGGGCTTTTATATAAAAGGGTTAATAGGAAATGGCTAACTTAAATCTGCCATTGTTAATTTACTGAAGTTATCTTAGAAGGACATGTGACTGTTGGATACATGTCATCAAAGACGACTCACGAGTGGTTAAAGACATGATGTTTCTGGGAACAAATGGAAGAAACCATCCAAGAGGTTATGGAAGCTTGTAAGACTTACCAATCCCAAGTTTAAGCCATTCCCTAATATCAGCGCTCATTCATTGCCCTGACAGGTCCTTTTAATGTTGTTAGCATAGATGTAATAGACTCTCTTTCCATTGGGCTGCACGTCCATAAGTATTTCCTTCTAACTAGGGACCATTTGACCAAATAGGTCAAAGCGTTTTCTGTTCCAATGGCAACTGTGAACGCCACGCTCTTTTTCTTATCAATCCATTTTCACCCAGCATGGATGCCCACATACTTTAATTTTGGACAATGGGTTAAATTTCGCCTTGAAGGTAGTTCATGAACTTAGTTCACTTTTTGGTACTAACCAGAATTTCACCACTCCGTACAGCCCATCAACCAATGAGGCAGTTGAATGTGCTAATGGAATCTTTGTCTCTATTTTACAGAAGTTGGTCGCTTCAAATACTTCTCGCTGGATCATTATCTACCCAGTGCTTTTCTTGCTTACTTAATAAGCTACCATAAAATCATCATGATGTTTCCATTTGAAGCTCTATATGGGCTTAAAACCCCAATTACCAAGTAGCATTCAGCCATTGCTTGATACCTCCACATCTGAGAAATATGATCTAACTATGAGGGCCTTAGCTGATTAAATTGTCCACTTTAAGACCTAGCCACGCAAGCCATTTTCACCACCATAGAAATGGAGACGTCCTGATTTAATTTTGGCTGACCCTCCTTACCAATTTCTAATTATTTGACCTCTTTCATTTATACCACCATATACATAGAGGTTGGCAAAGAAAGCTTAAAGTTCTTTGGTCTGGACAATAAATCGTCCATAAAGTGAACTCAGTGTATCCATGCTGACATCAATCAGAAGACAGTGGTGAATCAAGTACGTGATGATTTCTTCAGCCCTATTCCCCTTCTGATAGGATCTTTTTTTTTTAGTACTAGATGGTCCCAACTTCTGATAGGATCTTGATGGGGTCGTTGTCAGGATTTGAGATTATGAGCAAGTCAAAATTCTTGCTCTTTTATCAAGCTTTAGAAGTTTGACTATAGATATAATTTGAAAGGACCTTACCCTGATGGAGCTGAAACTAGATTTGATCAGGAAGCATCATATGCACAAGAATTTATATAAACACCTTCAGGAATCCTGTCCCCGCTTTCATGTATCATTAGAGACGTGGCTATACTACTGCAGTCATGAGGACAACGCAGAAAAATGAGGGTGATGACCAGGAAGATGATCCATAAGACAGTTAAAGATCCTGATTGTATGGGGCCGCGAAGGTCCTTGATGCACCATGTCCCTAAACACCCTATAAATGTTAACTGTTTCTAACACAATAAAGTAGTTTATATTAGCCCCATCTTTTTGTTTTTTATCTCTCTGCTAATTTACAGATTTGAGTCCATTTTTGAACCTTGTCGTCAGTCAAGAGAACAGTTACGCTGAGAGCCTGATTGATAAGATTGCCCTTGGCAGAATTCTAAAGAGGTTAGGATTTTGTAGGTGTCTTATCTACACTATCAAAAGGTACTTCCAAATATGCGCTATCTTTCTGGTCTTTCTATACATATGGTTTCATAATACCAGATAAATTTCAAAACTTTTTTAAGTAGTAGTAGATCTGGAATTCTGTTATCACATGCTCTAACTTTGACTTTTGAACCAGAACGTTTAGTAAGCAGTACTTTGTAACTGAATTAAAGTTTGTGTAAGCTTATCAAGGTATCTACTAGGACTCATACTCTCTTCTTAACATATGAATATAAAAGCGGGGCAACGCAGGCTTTTAATGTAGTAAAGCAAACGGGAGTGTCCCATATCTAAATTATATGCAATATTATAAGTAAAATATGGAAGAAGGCAGAAAATGGTCTCAAAAGGATTCTTTGCCTGTAACTAACTTATGTAGTATCCCACTTGGGTACTGTTCACCCGTTTAATGGTATCATTGGTCTATGGGTGATAGGGCTTAGAAAGGACCCCTCAAGAAACAATTAGCTTGCTAATTTTAGAAATCATTTAGACGTATATTTAGTCCCATATCCATCAGCAGAAAATTAGTGCAACCATGCCAATGAATAGCGGCTTTGAGATTAAATCTTGGCAAAGTCATGTCCACTAAGTTCCTGACTGCCTTGTCTTCCACCAAATTAGCTTGGTGATCAATGGTTATGATGATATTAAAATTGACCAGAAGTATTGGTCATGGGCCCCACACTGTCCATAAGACAGTGTGCCAGACAAAATAGGGCTTTCTTAATTGATAAAGAAGTGGCTTTGCAGTAAGGAGCTTCTGCTTGGCATTTTTGCCAGCAGTTAGAAGTCTCACGATATCATATGACATATAATCCCAATAATAACGGTATCAAAATAATCAAACGTTTTCTTATAGCTACTTAGGCTCATTGCCTTATGAGCAGCGATAATCAAATCCATACATTCAGTAGGACTGCGAACAAAAAAGGCTATTCATCAATCACCATATACAAGTTTCTATCTTCCACAAAAGTATCTTTTTCTGACTTTGTCCAGCGTTCGTTGAAAATCAATAGCCACATTACCATATTGCTGAGTAATCTTTTTGGTAAATAATTTATCGGACTTATCAGCCAGTAGGGCTAAAGTAGGCAACTTGGAGAGTCCGTATGTATCATGATGTTTGACACTGGATCAGCGTTGAATTTCAAAGTCATATGCTTGTAATTCATGGACCATTGGGCCAACTGTACTTCAAGCTCTCTTAGGCTCTGCAACCAGCGCAAAGAAGCATGGTTGGTTGACACAGTAAAATGCACGCCATGGATATAAAAAAGAAATTTTTAACAAGCATAAATGACAGCTAGACACTCTTTTTCTGGAACAGTATTTTTTTTGTTCAAGTATCTAGTGTTTAACTACAGTAAGCAACGGGTTGTTATTCCCACTCATTATCTAGCTAAGTTATTCCTCTTATGGCGGTAAGGGATGCATCCATCTATACAAAGAGCACTTTATTAACTTTTGGTGCATTGTTACATGTGCTTGGGTTAGGAAAAGCCAAAATTGATCAAAATCAAGGTGATGGTCTTCTAACCATTCAAGTTGAACCCAGGTCTTGAGAAGGTGAAATAATGGCTCACCTATCATGCTAGAAATCTTCTCCAACTGGCAAGAATAGTCAATTATCTCCCAAAATACCTAAATATTAATTTAACTACTAAATAATGACTTTTTTAGCTTTCTGAACCTTAGTGGGTTGATGCTTTAAGCCTTGTTTATCAATGACAAACCCCAGAAACTCAAGTTTTTTAAAAAAAATAAACTTATAAGATTTGATTTTCAAGGTGGTTTGGTCAACCAATGGAAAGCCTCCACTAGATGCTGAAAATGGTCCTTAAATTTTCTGGAAAAACCATTTATAATACTAAATAAAAATTCACAAAGGAATTTCAATCACCCAGTATGCTATCCATAGCATGCTGGAATGTCACAGGGGCGTTACGCAGCCCTTGCGGTATAATATTGAGTTGTTATAGACTATGGCCGTGATCATAGCGCACTTCTCCTGTTCCTCCTTCAACAGCTCAATCTGCTAATATAAAAAGATTAAATCCATAGCAGAAAAGTATTGTGCGCCGCTCAAGCAGTCTAATGCATCATTAATATGAGGTAAAGGGCAGGAATTATTCTAGGTAATGTTGCTGAGTTTTTGGTAATCTATTATCACACGATTCAACCCATCTTTCTTCTTGATAACCAAAACTGGGGCGTTCCAAGGACTCTTGAAAGGCACAAACATCCCCTGCTTTAAAAGTGGTTAATTCTTGGTTAACAACTTCATCTGCCGCCTTGAACCACCAATTAGAATAAAGGTGAATCAGCAGATGATTATTAGTATAGATCTGTTGCAACACATTGTGTGTACACCTATAAATTGTAGTCATCTTTTGCAAAAATAATACTCTACTTATCAAATAAAGCCAGTGATTGTTCCTTTTTAGTCCGTCAACCCTGAAAGGCGTTCTCAAGATATAAGCAATAATACTGCTTGACGCTCATCGTCCTAAAGCCTAAGTTCCTCCAGAGTAGTCTAAACTTATGTTTATCTAAAACCTACTAACCTGAAAATAATGAACAAAAGCTACTATTTGATGTCGCTTAACTTCTAAAATAGGATTTAGGCTGCTACAAACACCTAAATACACCATGATCTGGTATAATAAATTTGTGAGCAGTGACCAGTTCTAACTAAAATCACTCAAATGGTGCAACTATCTCCCCATATAAACCTTAAGGAATGGTTAAAATAATTTCTGTTCCCATTATAACTTGATAACCGCCTTAATGGCTAAGTTACAGTTAGTGCATATGGGAATACCCTTTGATTCTATAATCTATGTCTGTAACTTCTAGATACAGCCACATAGTTGCTGATAATTAATTGGTACTATACCATTATTGTATATAATGTAACAAACCCCTGATTGGGTCCTGTGGGGCTGCATCCTTCTGGTTATAAAATAGTAATGGAGGTTATTCCAGTAATTTCAACATACTCTCCTCAAAATCATCTTTGAC
Organism: Massospora cicadina; assembly: GCA_022478985.1. Taxonomy (NCBI): domain Eukaryota; kingdom Fungi; phylum Entomophthoromycota; class Entomophthoromycetes; order Entomophthorales; family Entomophthoraceae; genus Massospora; species Massospora cicadina. The sequence continues at coordinate 86,752 of JAKSZP010000157.1, forward strand.
CCCATATCTTCTCAAAAAATGTCCTAATTAAAAAGTCGTGATTCTGATTAGGAAACATAATAGCTTGCGCTGAAATTACTAAGGAGCCAAATCTCAGCAGTAACGAGATGCATGCTTCTTCTGAAGTTGTGGTCTGGGGGCTAGCAGTCCCATAGATTTTATGGTAATCTATTTCTGGTTCAAGCCCCAATTTTTACATCAGTTAAGTGGACACAATAATAATTGGTACCCCACTGTCTATAATAGCATGGACTTTGAGATTATTATAGATACTTTAATATAAGTATACTCAGAAATAAAAGTATAAGTAGGATTTATTGTAAGGATATCCAATTAGTCTGCTTGATCTATAAATATTCTGAAGTTCTTCACATAACTGAGGACTGGACTCTTCCAAGGCCTCAATAGGTATGGCCACTTATACCCAGTCAGCTTAAGAGTCTCAATAGAATGAGCGGGAAACTCATATCGTTCTAACTGTTGTAATATGGCTTCAAGACTAATTCTTCCACTGACTCAGTTGCCCATTTTGCTTGTGAGTGGGTGGCTACCACTACACTATTTTTTGTTGACACCAGAACAGGCAAAGGCGGCACAGCTAATTACCTATTCTTCTCATTGGAGATAGTTTTGGCAATTTACTCTTACCCAGGATTTTATTATAAGAGGTGAATGTAGAAGATATCAATAATACTCTGACCTGTCCTTTACCACTTCGTCATCATTCACAGAATTCACATCATGAACCTGATGTTTAGCGCTTAACTTAGGGCAACATTTGACATAATAAACCATTTTTTTCTGTAGCTACAATAATTTGATTAACAACATACTTATCCATATGAGGGCATATGGTGGAGTTAAACCTTTTGGGGGAAAGGCCTGGGGCAGCGGTTTGTAAGCTCTTGATAACTCCTATTGGGTGCCCCAAAAATGATGGCGCAATGCAGGAGATAATACACAAAATGGGTGATATCGTTTAACTTCATTCAAGATGGGAATCATTACCTAATAAAAATCTTGATAAGGCTTATAAGCATGCGGAGAGTGATTTGCATGGCAAAATAATTGATCACGTTAGCCTTGGCTAGCATCTGTGCTTCCAGATAAAGCGCTCTGAAAAAATTCTTCATAGTTTGATTTTTTTTCAAAAAAGATGTTAAGGAACTCTTTCTTATGGGCGGTCATCCATTCCGCCCCACCAAATTTTTTAATGAGAAGGCCCATGGTATTGCGGTAGGTAACACAAAATTTTTGTATTTTTAGAATACCCAACTCCTGCCTTTCATTGTCCAGCGAGTTCACTATGGTCACCAACTTATTATTCTCAGGTTCCCTCAACATGCTAATATCAAAGAGTACAATAAATTGTGTCTTGGCCTTTTTATCAAACTTTAATTTGTTGATTAGGTTGACATGAACTTCAGATTTATACTGGTAGGAATGATGTCCCTGAGCCACACCTAAATAACTTCCCACGTGGCAGAGATGAGATGTAGGCACAAATCAGCCTTGACTAACAACATCCTGAGTAGAAGCGCTTACAGGATCTGACGTATTATTATTAGCAGGGTAGTATGCATTTTTAGATAAGTGTTCATAGTTAATTATGTCAGATTTCTCAGGGTAGTGTCACCAGCATATCTGGATGAGCTGATGCCTTAACGCCCAGAGATGAGGTAAAAATAATAGGTACCTCCAGTATATCACACGGCTCATCACCTTCAATATTTCCTTATGACAGAAAAGGTTCAGGATTTTCACTGATAATATCAGCGGCTTGACCACCAGGTTGACTAATAAAAATATTTCACATATTAGCAACACGTTGGCGCTCCACCTGTATAAGGACTTTTATATTAAATACTTATTGGGTAGCAGAAAAAGGTTTCGCTTTCATGTTTATATTTTCAATCACTAGGGACCAGACCTTTTTTGCCCTGGGTTTTACTTAAAGTTGCAGCTCTTCCATAATTTAATATAAGTCTTTATCAGAGTGAGCTGCTCCTGTCATATCTATATTTAAACCAATAAGGCAGTATTGATGTGTTTTAGTAATTTTAGAAAACTCTTTCACTTAAGGTTATAGCCAAGTATAATATCTAAAAGTTGGCCAACGTGGTCATTTAAAGCCACTTGTACTTGTCAACACCATCATATTCGATTTGTGTTGGATGCTGAGGCGACCTCTTCACTTCCAACCATTTGTACTACTTCCACTGGAGGAAAACCTTCAATGAAGTCCACTAGATCTTAACTAATTAAACTGAACTACAGGGAACTGATGTTAGCACCCTGTAGTGAGCATAACACTTGTTGAAATCTGCACTTGGACATCAGGTTTTGGATGCACATGTTACTAAAATCAAGATAATAAGGCACAGGTTGAGGACAGTAGCCTTAATAATCACTTGCAGACTAAAATCATCTTGAAAAGAGGTATTGTTGGGATTTTTGCAACTAGCCAGCATCCTAGAAAACCTGCTGGATCTCTATAGGATAAGTTCAACTAGCAAATGAATCAAATATTAGTTGACCTCAATTTTAGGTTAATAATTTCTGAGGACTTTGAGTAATTTGCTGGGTCTGGATTCATTGGGGATCAATCTGTGCAAATGCTTAAGATCTCTTTAGGCAGAGTTGCCAACGAAATTGGGGCATCTGATAGTTGGTCGCTGATTAACTTTCAGGTGTACCAATTGGGATCAGTTGAATTTCATTACCAAATGGGATGAGTTGGGTTTCATTGCCAACTGATTGGGAATTTAATTAGCAGTTGTGAGGCGAGTGATGTCACCTACAACTAGAAAATCAATCAGCTGGTGCATGATATGCTATAATGGTTAAAGAGTCCTATTACCTAAGCAGGTCGCTAGCCAGATGTGATTGGTTCACTGTAATTGAGTGAGAACACTAAAGACATGTTTTCTGGCTCTTTCCATTTTAGGTTTGTGGGATGTCCAATGGAAATTCTTACCCAATGAAGAAGACCTTCGCTTGTAGAGAAGTCATAAGGAAACTAATGGCAATGGCTGTCGTTTAATGGCTGAGGCGCCAACCAAGGAGTTGGGCGCTGAATTCCCCCTATTAATTCCCCAGTAGCTCTTTTTTTAAAAGCAGCTTTGGTCAGTTTGCAAAGAATCATATATTTATTCTATTCATCTTCAATTAATTTGTTGTGGTATACAATAATTGTGAACTCTTTTGTGCATATAAAGAGTAAGAATCAGATATCCTTAGATGTGAAGCAGACCTTTAGTGCAAATCTTCGCTGACTCAGAATTATAAGAACTAAGGCTAGAACTCCTGATCTGAGAGTGAATTAAGTTTAACATGAATAGGGAAGAAGTCCCTAAGTGTCAAATCAGTATTTCGTGGATTATTCCAAGTTTAGAGTTTGACCAACTACTGGTTTAATTATTCACATACAAATATTTGTTGGCATACTATTATCCCTCATATATAACTATCAAAAAACATGAATCATGTTCATACTGTACATGTGCAGTTAACTTTTGAGAATTATCAGTTGAGCCAGAGTTTAGCATATGTTGCTCACAAAAGGGGTACTAGAGTAGCCACCAGTTCCCAATTTTAACAGGTATCTTTATTAGATTTTAGAGAAGAGCGCAATGTTTTATCAGGCACTTCACTCTGCTTGATTGCTCACTATGATGTCCTGTCAGGATTGGGATCCTGAACAATTTCTCAGTTCTTTTGAACAGAGTGTCATTTCCTAATTTTTTAGATATTCAATTTTAATTAATTCAATTTTGATTAATTTTTTAATTCACTTTATTTGATTCAATTTGATTCAAAATGGAACATTTTTTCAATTTGAATTTAATTATCATCATCATCCATTTTCAGGAATTTGCTTTAATTATAGTCGCATTGAGGGTCTTCCTATGCACTTTTGGGGTCATATGGTCTCTAAAACTGAAGTGCATTGTGCAGTACCCTCAATGCATCAATTTATTGTCTTACATCCCTAATCAATTGAGGTAATCTACCCTCAATACAACATTTTATTATCTTATATCCCTAATCAATTGAGGTAATCTACACTCAATTCTTATAGTATAAATAACCAGGCTAGCTAAGAGTAATCTTAAGCTAGCATAAAGGATTTTAATAAAATTTGATCTTTATTATCTTTTATATTAGTTATGATTATTTGGAACCTAGTACTTTTATTGCAGTTCTTCCTATCCAGTGTGCTGGTAAATATTGTGATGCCAACTGCCCAGGCCCACTTGCCACCTCCAAACCAGAACCCATTATTGAACTTTTTATTGAATAATTTGCCAAAGGGAGAACCTTTCACCAAGACTTTAAACATTCCACCTTTCATGTACCACTATGCACCCCTTTGCTTCTAGGGTATATAGTGGTGTACATGATTCTCAATCTTTTCAGAAATCATATAGGACGTTACTCTCTTCTTGCTCACCTTACACAGGTCCTCATGGTGGAAGTACCAGTGACCACAAACCTACCTGGATTTAATTAAAGGCCTTTTTACTCCATATCATAATGAAAGTCACCCTCAATCTGGTGCCTTACATGTCCTTCTTCAGCTAGGTTTCTTCTTACAGTGTAGGAAAAGGATCCCTTTACAATTAGAGTTTATCTAAGTTATACTCCTTTCACTTGAGTTCCTATTGGTAAATTTTATGTATACTAAGCAGCACTTAAAGGTAGTGCTTCAAAGTAATAATCTAGATTGGGCTAAGAGAGCAAATCAAGGCTCAACATATTTCCATTGTAGTTGCAATCAACCAATCGCATTCTATGATCTGGCAGATGGCCCTATTAAAAATATAAGCCCTTTTACTGAGTATCTTACGCCAGCGTGGGGACAAGGTAATAGTTATAAATATAGATAAATTGGAGAGGATATACACTGAGGCCAGGAGCTCAAAATGATTCGAAATTAAGTTAGGGAATTTTCATCCATGGGATTATGGGAGATCTGCCATATATATATATATATAAATCTACGACGCCTAGGCAAAAGCACCTAAAGTAAACTAATGCAACTTTGGCCACTTCCTACAAAGTCAAGGGCCGCGTTCTCAAGATTCCTTATGCCATCAAAATCCTGTTTTTAATTATTAGTTAAAAATAATAATCAAGTGAATACTGCATTAAATGATGGTTGGGCAAACTAATTGTAATACAGTCATTCACAAGTTTTGAAATAAGTATCAACCAAAGAAATTAAGAAGCTGTTAAATGGAATCCTTAAGCTGTAGAGAAGCCTATGGTTTTTCAGTACTAAAAGTAAAGTAGAAAGATGGAATTCATCATTCTTTATAAATTATTGCAACCTATATAACAAAAAAAGAACCAGCCATCTTTTTTGGATTAATGATGCGCTTGAATTTTTTGTAAGGTACTAAATGTTTTTGGCTATGATCTTATCTATAATAACAGGCAGATAGAGTTGCCTAGAAATTGAGTAAGAGAAGTAAGCGTAAATCACCTCTGGGTCTTCTTTTAACTTACTTAAACGTCCCAAGGGTTGTAACCCTCATTGTTGTTTTAAAAAATTGTTGAACTCTATCCTTGGAGATCTAAATATGCCCTTTGTACTTGTATATCCAATTGACATAACCAGGATCTTTATAAACTCTTATAAATAATTATTTTCTTTTGGTAAAGTGTTCTTCCAGATAGTCTATTATAACTTAAAAAATAAGGCCCTTGAAATTCAACTTCTTCAAGGATTAGTGAGGATACATTGGTTGTGAGATGACAAAGACCTGAGACACCAGCCAGTTAATGTTGAAGCCATCAAAAAGAAAATTTTCTAATAAATCTGACATAAAAGTTCTCCTAGGAAAGGTCTTTTCTCTATGTGAGGTTCATACTGACTTCAACTGTATAGATGAACCACTTTTTTGATTTTGAAGGAGGATGCGCTGTTTACTTGGACTAAGAAGTTCCAAAATCCCTTTAACACCTTAATTGGCGCTAGTCAACGCATTAGTGTTACAGTAACGAAATTTTTTAGAAAATCATATTACATACTGATGCATCCCTTTATTTCATAGAGCGGTGCTTTTTCAATGGGATGACAATGTTAGCAAAAATTTAGCCATTAACTGTAGCTAGGGTTTATATTGTCATAAACTTAGATACACCGCCATCAAATAAATGTGATTGTCCTTATATAAACTTATAAACAATTTTGAATGTATTTTTACAAATAAAATTTTATGTTATTTTTAACCACGTATAATGTCACTTGCTCCAAACACTAATAAAACTGGAAGGGCAGCTATCGCGTTAAGCCTATAAATTTCAGGCAAACAACTTTGACATAGTCCACGAGTAGAGCAATTACCATAGTGTGGATTATTTGCATGGTTACCAACAGTATTCGTAACATTGTATCTCGCTGACATCATGTATGAGAGCTGATCAGTGGCTATTATCTGATGAAACACTACAAGTGATACAAACATTGAATGAGATGAACTTTTTTATTTTTGAAGAATGGTGAACTATCCAATAAATAAAGTGGAGCTAACTAAATTTTACTTATGTTTTCAGATCAATGAAACACCATAAATAACGCTCACAAGGTGGTAGAACATGGACTTCTCTTTAACCGCTCAAAGTCACTTTTGAGCGATTTTAAATTTAAGTTTATTTATCCACAGCCATCTGCCCAAACCTATTCTTTGATGTCCTTGGCTCTGCCGCCTGCCACCCCAGTGTGGGGCAGCAGTGCACCCCCACCTAGCGTTTTCCGCCCTGCAGGAAAGCGCGTTTGGACAGGTTCAAACAGCCCGCCCACTGCTTCCAACCGTTTTGTCCCCCCACGAGACCTAGCACTCCACCTGGCGCGCATCCACCCTTCTCGCCCCCATCCTCTCGCCCTCCCTCGCTCTGCTATTCGCTATTGCCTCAGAGTGGACTATGGACGTTTGTTCCCATATGCCAATAAGGCAATTATTGACCTAGCCACTACAGCCTTTGCGCCAGCTGGCTTTATAGACTTACGCCCTTTTAAGGGCTACTTTGACGTTGGGTTCCAATCTGAGGAGGATGCTGAAGCGGCAGCACAAACTCCTCTAATTTATAAAAAAACCCCCATTCCCACAACCCGTACTCGCCTCCCTTCAGACACCACGCTAGTGGTATCCTTTGCAAATCTTCCATCCCAGGTTTTGTATGACCAGTTGGTCGTGGGGCTCATGGCTTATGGCACTCAGCCCAACCTCATCTTTGCCATTCCTTCTGGTGCAGAACGCCTTGCTGCTCCTCGTGCAACAGCCACCATCATACCACACCACCCTACCATAGCCCAACAAATCCCACCCCGCGCTAGTGTGGCTGCAGCACCTGATCATTTCTTTTGGGCTCGGGTCGATAATGGTAGGCAGATTTGTTCCCTCTGCTTTGGCCTCGACCATGCAAAAGAGCGTGCCCTAAGGCCAAATCTGCTGATGCAGCTTCTGAGCCCCCCTCTGGAGGTTCAGTATGGGGCGCTTTGCTGCCCCCTCCCACCCTCAATCTCGTTCAGTGGGCCCACATGGAAAATCAGCCCCACCCAAAACCTCCATCCTCACTCTCCCACCTAAATCTACGCCAGCCAATCAGAGCAATGCTTGGACCAACATTAGTACCCAAGCAGCTGCCCATTCGCCCAATTCTACCCACTCAAATTTAAATGCCACTATTCCAGTGAACCAAAATCCATGGGATCTATTGGCTGAAACTGACGAATCAGGTAATATCCTTATTAGTAAGCATACAGGTCAACCTCTCTGCCATGGCGATTATGGTCAGGCAGAATTTTTCCTCCCCGACTTTGATGAAACCCCTACCCCTCGCCATTCTGCTCCTCTACCCAATACAACCCCCTTCCAAAGTGACCACCAGCTCGCCTTAGCTGCGGTGGCCTCTCCTCATTGCCCAAAACTACGCACCGCGGTGGCCCAGTCAGTGGCTCAGCTCCAGCATGGCCTGCCCACCATCTTCTTCCCCCCTGACTTCCCTGAATCTCCCTGCAGTGACATCTCAAAATTATTTGATGATGCTGAAATTGCTGTTATGAATGTCGCAACACTTGCTTCATTCAACCCCTCAGCCAAAATCACCCGCCACAGTATCTCCCTTTTCACCCAACTTCCTGAAGCCCGCAAAGAAGCTGAAGTTCTCCTTGCAGCTTTTGTTGAGACACTTTCCCGTCATTATCTTGATGCAGAAGTGGAAAACTCCTACTACGCTGACCTCAGCCCCCACTATGCAGATGCCCCAACACCCTGGCTCTCTGCTCTGATCCAGTACTGCAACCAACACCCCTTGATTGAGGCGGGTCTTTCTGAAAACCAACCCCCCGACCCCTCCTCACCCTCTGCCATGGTGGGTTAAGCAGTTTCTGCTTCCCACCTGGTTAGTAGTTTGTTTTGCCATTTTGAGTGTTGTGATCGGTACTGTCCATCCCCTGGTCGGCGTACCTCAAATAAATCGAAGGTGGTAGAACATGGATTTTTAGAAGATAATGTAATAATTGAAGCCTTAGTACTACATTAAATTCATGAATATACCGTTTAAAATTTTATTTCAAGTTGCCACTAGTGGCAAATAGTACCTCAAACCATAAGAATACAGCTTACCGCTTGGTAAAAGCCCTCATTTTCATGGAACACTTTGTATATGGATGTAATAGGCCCTCTGCCTGCCAGCACTGGAATTTCTAAGTAAAACATAGTGTTCATAGACTACCTGATGAAGTGGATTGAAGCAAGAGTTGTTAATGACTTAGTTGCAATGACCGCTGCTAAATTTATCATTGAATGCATAATCCAGTGTCATGGTTTCCCTCAGTTCATCCTCACAGTCAACAAAAATTAGCTTCACTTCCCATTTTCTACCTAAGCTGAATGAATTGATGTTGTTCTGCGGATAATTAACGAGACCATATCACTCAAGTTTATTAGAACCAATGAGAAAGTCATGGTACCCTTATGAACACACTTATAAGAATATGACAGACTGGCCTTTGGATCGGAGTTCACTTTTGCCCATCGCTGTTTTTACATGCAACATTAGTTACCATTTTGCAATTGTAAAGGGCCCATATCACCCCTTATATGTAAGCCCAGACTTACCTCCATTATATACTTGTGGAAAACCCTCTGGTGTGGAATCACAGCACTATCTTTTTTAATAACTTCTACGTTGATAAGGCTTCAAAATGAAGCCTACTCAACCAGCTTGGCGAAAATGGTTGGATAATGATACTTATCTTTAATAATAAACTAATGTCCTGTCACATTACTGTAAGTCTGGGGGGAGCGTCCCCTGGGCTTGGAATGAGAGGCGTTTCCGTTTCAAACCAAGAAAGAACCAAAAAAGGCGACCATCCCCCTCATCTCTCAGGGGACCTCGCCCATGTGGTTGAAGAGTAGTGGGGTATGGCCTACCCCTTAAAGGTCCCTCCTCCAATCTGTATCCCAACAACTAAAAAATTGTTTCAGTGAAGTTAGTTGCTTTGCGCTGAAGTTTCAGTGGAGAGGGACTGACACAGAAAAAATGAAGTAAGTCCCTTCCAGACTCTGGGTTCAGGTTCTGCTCGATTTACAGAGTTGTATGAACCCTTCCCTCCTATGCAGGGGCCCAGTTCCACTGAAATTTGGAAAATTTTCAATTGAACCAAGGAAACCAGTGGCAGTTAAGATGGGTGGCTCTAATCCTTTCGCAGCAGCTGGGACTGTCCCTACGTGGAATGGCCCTGGGAGGTTCCCACCACTCATCAAGTAAGACACCACTTCTAGGACAAGTGCAATCACAATAAAAACGTGATTTGGGCATCAGAGGATGAATTGACTTCAATTCATTCCTCCGCTGACATTGCATCATAAAATTTAAATAACTCCCTTTAAAGTTTCATCATTCTAAGTCCAAAAATTATGCCCTCACGCCCATGCATGCCACCTTATTCCCTAAGTGACCGAGTATATAAATCAATAATCCCCAAAAGGTATGATTGTTGGTCACTTCTTTTCTTATTTTTTAAAGAAAATTTCCCACTGAATAAATTAGTTTGATGGAAATTTTTCCTGTTATTAGCCACAAAGCTAACCCAAAGATGATTTTTGGGTTGCATAATGACTGGCTCTTGTGGCCATCATTACACAATGTTGCCTACTGTTGTACGTTGGGTATACATACCCATGGCATCTTAGACATTTCCCTCTGTATGAAGCTTTTTGATGACAGGATCTGTTACCCTTGTTGGAGGCTTTACCTACCCACTGGGTGAGATTTTGTAATCTTGCCATCTGCCCTCTCTCCAACAACCCTGTGGCAAAACTCCGTCCCATTGTTTAAGCGCAACAAGTTTCTGCCTTCAAATCCACTGGCTCTGTATCAATAAAAACCTGGCTTTGTGCCAGTGTGTTTTTAAAATCATCTCAAGTCTCATTTGTGGTTCACTCACCTTCTGACTCATCTTTAAGTCATCTGAGCAGCAGTCCCTTGTCATTTTTGCTTACCTTCTGGGTGCTCATGTACCTGAATGGCAGGCCATTTTAAAGCTCATTTGCCACTTTCATGACATAATCAACTGAGCATTGGCACCTGCCATTTCTGCTCTCCTCTTTGAGGTGGCACCGCAGTGGTTTCTATCTATCAAAATGAACTTGCAGTCAGTGAATTGCCTCCTGCTTTTTTTGGTCTTTATCAAGTTTTTAAGAATCTCCTGGATGTTGTTGGGAGAGTTTTTCACTAATGGCCCATCTTAAAACTCCCACTTCAGTAGTAAACCACAACCATGTGTTAGGTACATCTGCTCCACCTATCATGGTTTCTATCTAGGTGCTTGGCGCCCTAATCAAGCTCAGTTGCAGTTCTCAATTATTTTTTAAGCTCTGCTTCTATGATTGATGCCCAACAGAGAATGGCCCTCTTGGATGCAATTGAAGGCAATGCCCAATGATGGTTGTGGGGCCTTTTGCATGCAGCCATTCAGACTGGGGCTCGACCCCTTTAATCTCATAAGTATCTTAAGCATTGAAGGCGCTGGTGCTGCATTCTGATTGTTTACTCCAATTGTTTTATATGGGCACTGAATCTTCCAACTTAGCTTCCTTTACGGCATCTTTCCTTAAGCAAGCCCCCGCCCTTGGCTTACCACTGGGCATTATTCAAGCAATATCTGAGCTGCGTTGGATTTGGCGTCTGCTAAACATGTCATTTGGGCCACCCTGGTGGAGAAGGTGGACCAGATGCTTATGGCGGAAACCTCAATCAGAGTGACACTCTGTTGGATCCCCCATTCAGCAGATAGTCATCCATAATAGGATTTGGTGCTAAAGAGATGATTTCTGATCTCAACCCTATTGCAGTATCCGCTTTGGTCCTGAAGGGTGTGGTGGCTCCTACAGCTGACCAAGTAACTCCAAATCCAGTTGTCCCCAGTTGATGGGCACGCAGCCTGAGGCGTCTTTGGGTCAACCCCTTGGTCTAGATGACTTCCCTCTTACAAAGCCTGTACATCCACCTGATATAATCATTTTCTCTACCCTGTCAGCAGAATCATGCACCATTGTCAATAAACAGAATTATAATTATTTCTATTGCCAATGGAAATTCGGATAGGGGTGAAGTGAATATACTTGAGGACCTGGCAGACGCGGGTGCAGTGGGTAACTTAATGAGTTTGAAGCTGTACCAGCAGCTGAAATTGGACATGGACCTAGGCCTGGCGGTGATGGTTGCATCATTGAATGCTCAGCCATCCTTTGTTGTGTGGCGCCCAGTGCCTTTCTCAGTCCATCTATTAAACTTCTGTGTTCACTTTTCAGTGATGCCTGACTTTGTGTTCTTGGTCATATTGGGTGTGGGATGATGTGGTATCACCAGCAAGTGAAAATCCATTTGGATTCAAAAAAATTGCCTTTTTATATTGCCCAGATAGATGGCGAGTTTCCTCTGCTCAATACTCTTTCCAAGGCCTGGTAAGTGGCTCCATCACAGCTCTTTTCCCCTGTGGGTTTTCCGCCAGATCTTTCTCCAGAGTTGATGGCCTACCAAAATATTTTTGATTTGGACAAAGCGAACCATCTTCCACTGCAAACCAAGTTTGACTTGTCCTTTTGCATAATGGTGTGTGGTTAACATTAATTGCCCACTGTACTAAAACATTTTGGAGGATAACGAGGCATTGGACACATGGTTGAATGATATACTCAAGAAGGGTTGGGTAATTGAGATACGTCCCCCTTTGCCTCGCCCATGGTCTTAAAAAAGCCAATGGGATGGTGCATTCCTGCATGGACTATGGGCACCTTCTTAATATCATCGTGCATGATCCCTACCCCATTTCTCGGAGCAAACCATCAAGCATGTAATTATAAAAGTCTCAAGTGCTATCAAAGCTCAAGCATATAAATGCCAATTAACCAAATTTGAGTGGCTGAGGGCCAGTAATGGCTGACCGCTATTTAAACAAAAATGTATATTTCAGCTTCAGGTAATGCCTTTTGGGCTTAAAAATGCCCTGCAACGTTTCAACGGATGATTGATAGTGTGCTGGGTGCCGTCAGATTCACCTGCATGGTGGCATATGAAGTTAATATTATAGTCTATTCACCTATGCCCAATCAGCATGAGAAGTATTTGTATGCATTACTGGCCGTTCTGCATAAAGTGGTTCTTTTTGGTAAGCCATCCAGATGTGAATTCTATTAGGAAGAAGTTATTTTCTTGATTAACAGTTCTAAAAGACGGATATGTTGTACCACACAGTTAACTTGAAGCCATATGTGAAAGGCACGCCCTCATGACCCAGAAGCTTTAAGGAGCTTTCTTGGTACCAAATCTCCCTTTAAAAATTCTCCCCCACACTCTCACATATGGACGCGCTGCTGCACCCCTTGAGGGTGAAAATGCTTTTTATTCAGGACTCCTGAATGCAACAGGCCTTTGACTCAATTAAGGAGTTGTTTGTATCGCCATCTCCTTAAACATGCAGACCCCACTAAACCATATAACATAGCATTCAATGTGTCTTCCGCCGTAGTGGGGATATTCTGCTTCAAGAGCATGATGGTTTAAAACACTATGTCACCTTTTTCTTCCTAAAGTCCAATTCTACTGAACAGCCTTGGCCATCTATGGCAAAAATGTTGGCCACTGTGGTGTGGGCCCTGACTAACTGTCGGTACCTTTTTCAGGGTGCTCAACATGAGGTAACCTTATGATTGTATCACCAAGCTCTCCTGTACTTTTTGCAAGCTGCAGAAGTTGGTGCACCTATAAGCGCAGAAATACTGTGATTTATGCAGCTTCAACTTCAAGTACAAGTCATGAAGGGAGCATTGAATGTGATCCCCAACGTTCTGAGTTGTAACCAGGTGCTCTGTCCGGTGGAGGCAGATAGAGAGACCTTATCACAGTGATACCACTGACTCAAAATTTAGCTATTGCTCCTCCTGCAATTTGAGTGGCAGATGTGGGTTCAGACGCACCCCTGGCTTTAAGGGTCCTAGAGGCCCAAACAGCTCATGTGGAAGGGTTGAAGTTGTTGGAGCAGTTAGCTTCCTAATGCACAAGCACTTGCTCTAATCTTTTGGTTAAGGGGCTTATCCAACTTAGGTCAAACTTTTAAGTGCCTCCCCTCCTCCATGACGAAGTCATCCTTGCGCAACATGACCACCCTGAAGTGGAGCATCCAGGCAATAAAAGGTGTCTTGACCTAATCAAGAGGACAAATAACTGTCCAGGCATGTCAAAGGATATTCTGGCATGGATCACAAATTGTGTTACATGCATGTGAGTTAAGCTGGACAGGTCATTAAATAACAGTCTCTTCCGCCCTCTGCATTAGGTAGAGGGACCATGGACTTCTGTGTCAGTAGATTTTATTGTTGAGCTTCCAAGCTAAATGGATTTACAGCCGTCATTGTAGTCAAAGATCACTTCACCAAATGTGCCCTCTTCATACCCTGTTCCTCAGCCATCACCTCTGAGTAGATGGCCAGACTGTTCTTGAAGCATGTGTTTTCTATGTTTGGCTGCCACAGGAAATCATCTGTGATAACGGCGCTCAATTTATGGCTTGATTCTGGAATGAACTTCTGGCGATTTAAAATAATACCATAAAATTTGACTGTGTACCATACCACAATCAGATGGCCAAACTGAGCATGTAAATCAAATTCTAGAGCTATATCCAAGCGTTATGACGCGGCAGCTCAGAACACTTGGGCGGACAATCTTCCGCTCAACCAGTTTGCATATAACAATGGAAACCACGCTTCCATTGGCTTATCCCTTATATCCATTTTAAGTTATAACCCTTCATTTTTAGTAGGACCGTGCCTTCATCTGAGAGGTGCTGGCTGCAGCCACCCATGCACAGTAAATCCGCGCCACACAGTATTTGATCTATGAACACTTAACCAAGACTATTATGACTATAAGCAGTTTGCCAACTAGAAGCGTCTTCTGACGAACAATAATAATGTGGGGTCACATGTTATGCTGGAGATGCGCCACATGAAGATCAGGTGTCCTTTCAAAAATTTTGAGCAAAGTTTCAGGCCTCATTTAGTAGAAGACTGACCTGAGGAATGTTGTGTTTTGATTGAAGTTGCTGGTCTATTGAAAGCAACACCCTTTATTCCATATGTTGCAGTCGCCCCATTCAAGGGGCCAGTTCCTCTGGAGCCTGAACCAATCATTATTGAGGGGTCAGAAAAGGCCGAAGTTTATGCTATCTTTGCTTTCATTGATCATGGCGATCAGTTCAATATTTAGTCACATGTAAAGATTACCCTGCCTATGAGAACAGCTAGTTGGTGCTTGGGACTGAGAAAACTGTTCTTTGTTAGTCAAAACGTTCCACAATTTCCACAAAGAGGCTTCACACATTTACTAAAAAGTCACAGCGCTAATGGTGATCAAGCTCCTAAAAGCTCACAAGAACTTTGCCTGTACCCAGTCTCCTGGCAGTGGTGCTCCCGCTCTTAGAAAAGGAAAGGGTAATGTAAGTCTGGGGGAGAGCCCCCCTGCTCTTGGACTGGGAGGCGTTTCCATTTTAAGCCAAGAAATATCTGAAGAGACCGGCCATCCCCTCATCACACAGGTGACCTCGCCCCTGTGGTTGATGTGCGGTGGGTTACGGCCTACACCTTAAAGGTCCCTCCGCCCATCACCATCTTGATAATTAACAAATTGTTGCAGCACATCAAGTTGGTTTGTGTTGAAGTCGCAGTGGAGAGGGACTATGTGGGAAAATTGAAAGAAAGTTCTTCTGGTGCCAGATTTGGGTTTCAGCAGATCTATAGAGGTAAATAAAACCTTCCCTCTTGTGCAGGGCCAGTTCTACTGAAGTTTAGAAAAATTGCAAAATGAACTGAGGAAACTGAGGGCGGTTAGGATAATTGGCTTGAATCCTTTTTCAACCAGTTGTGACTGTCCCTACGTGGAATGGCCCTGGGAGGACCTTTTCACTCGTCAAGTGATATGGCGCCATTCAAGCAGATGCAATTTTGATAAAAATGTGATTCAGGCGTCAGAGGATGAATCACTTCAACCAAGTCTTCATCCAATGTGGCCTCATAAGTTAAAATATTTACCTCTATATTCCTGTCATTCTAGGTCAGAAAATCGAGGCCCCTAGCCCATGCACGCCACTTTTTTCCCTAAGAATCAAAGTTAATAAGCAATCATACACTAAAGGTATGCTTGTCAGTCAATTTCTTCGCTTATTTTAAAATAAAAATCTCCTACTGAATAAATTAGTTTGCTGGAAAATTTCTCAGATACTAGACACAAAGCCAACCCAGGTATGTTCTTTGGGTTGTGCAACAATTGGGCCCTCGTGACTATCATTACAACAATGTTGCCTACTGTTATGCACTGGGTATACTATACCCTGATATTCTTAAACATTTACCTCTGGCTGAATCTATTTGACGTCAGATTCTGTCACCCTTGTTGGAGGCTTTACCTCCCCACTGGGTGAGATTTTGCAATCTCGCCATCCACCCTTTTGCTTACAGCCCTGTGGTGGAACTCCATCCTGTTGTTGAAGCGCAAAAAGTTTCTGCCCCCAAATACAACGTCTCTGTGGTAATACCAACCTGTCTGTGTGCTGGTGTGTTTCTTACAATCATCTTAAGTTACTATTTATGGTTCACCCACCTTATGACCCATCATCAAGTTGTCCAAGCAGCAGTACCCTTGGCCTATTGACTTATCTTATGGGTGCTCACGCTCCTCACCTGATAGGGCAGTTTAAAATCTCATTTTCAGTTTTCATGACAATGGCATAATTGTGGGAGCAGATTGAAGTAACAAGGCTGAAAGTACCAGAGCTAAGGACACCCTGTTGGCCACCCTCTCTGAAATGAAGCATACCCTAGACCAACTATGGGTAAGGTCCAAGCATGCTTTGGTTGGATCTAGGGATTCTCGTGATAGGCCAGACAGTGTTACATCAACGATGCTCAAGTTTATTAGCTATCTAATTAATAAAGATTTGTCATTATATTTAGTTGGATAATAAATCTTTTGAGTACTATCTGTTAAGTTTACACAAAACCAAAGTTAAACTTCGACTAATAACATGAGTTTGTGATGACTTGAGGTACTGTGATACAATTGATGGTAAGCTGATATTATTGATTAATTTGGTGCAGTACCTCATCGAATGTACATTGCCCTATCTCCCCCATATTCCTTATACTCCTTTCCAGTAGGCCAAAATCCTTGTTAATCAACTTTTCTCAATAACATTAGATTAACTAGATCAAAACTATATTTGTTTGACTTTGTAAAACTTCCTTAGTGAAATCTTGATGCATCTAAATCATCTTATCTTACTAAAATCCCTCTTTTCCTTTATAAAAGTAGGTTGTTCCTTTCAGGTATGGGTGCGCTTTTCTCATTACATCTCCTGGAACAGAAGAGTTACAGACGTTCATCTCAAAATAAGTTGCCATAATATGTGGTAAGAAGTCATGGGTTGTGTTCCAATAGACATAGCTTTGAATAAAAGAAAATTTATAAGCATATGAACTGCAACATTTAAATAAAAACAAATGCTGATGCGCATATGATATTAACCTTTCAGGTGGATGTATTGCAATAGGGTCCATACTAAGTTTTTTGTCCATATAAGCACAATTGGAAGATAAATGAATAGAAAAAAATGCAAGAAAAGAAAAATTAGTAGTAGCCAGAATAAGTATCAAGTAGCGTTTTTTTAATTTAGTTTAGTTTACAAGAAGCGATTTCATTTTGCTCTTTTTGTTGGCGTACTCCACTTTCCTTGTTATTAATGGCTCTGGTGGATATTTCTGACTGGCTCGCTTACCATAAAATCTTTGAGTTCTGGTTCATGGTTGCTCTCTAAATAAGAATAACTTGGCAAATTTAGGCTAAGATCATTGGCTTATGGTGAGTACCATGAATGAAGTATTATGGAGATTGGAGTATCATGTACTCTTAGCATAAGGCAGGGAGGAGGCAAAGCTTCTAGACAATGTTAAATCAGAACATGGTTTTGTGCGACTATGAGTAGGCACATCCAAAACTGCTGACAGTTGCAGGAGATGTGGGAGTATGTAACAATTTGAAAGAAAATATTGGACACAATATGTTGAGCATTATGCCCCTGTTTTCAAAAAGAAGGATGCTTCAGTGACTAAACAAACTACTGGTTAATAATCCATGCTTGAATAATCTTAATGAAGAGGCATAGTGGTGGAGTAAACTGCCTGGCAGATTCTCTCAACTGTTTAATAAAGGGAATCGCTTGTGTAACTTAGTCCTTTGGAGGGAAAATAGGCATAGTTTGCTAATGAGGAACATCATTGGTAAATATTTTACTGGAATATTATAACTAGGGCGTGGAAGGCGGCGGATATCCCTGCACGCACAAGATTTAGCTTATTATCTTAAAAAGTTAATTTCATAAAAAATAACGCTGGACCACCTCAAAAATCACATGACGATTTTTACATCACCCAGTGCATGAAACATAGAAGCTGGTACATGGAACTTTAAGAAGAAAAAGATCAGAAGGTAAGGAAATTGGTTTTTATTAGTTATCTTTATAAAATGGAGATCACTGCTTTACTGAACAAAAACCCTGCCAGTAATCTTCACCCTTTTGTAACTGTGCCAAAATATTTTTGGAATGGATCTTACAAGGTTTTACATATGACTTAATCTCAGGGAGGGTCCCTCCTATGAAAAGGTGTCATGGGCATCCTATTGGCATGTTATGTGCTTTATTAAAATTTGGGAAGTCTAATAGCAGAGAAGGATTTAAGTTCCGTGTTTTTTTATCCTGAAAGTGGTTTAGATTAAGATTATGGTTGGGGTGACAACTATGTTAATAAAGATCTTAACATTGTGGTTAAAATGGAGTAAGAGTAGCGTCACTGAAAAATTTATTGCCAGTCAAGGGTGAATTTGTGTCAGAGTTATAGTTAGACGGAGCAATAAGATTATTCACTAAGTGGATTTGTATTGATGATCCATCATTGAGATCTAGTATTAATATAGTACAGAGCAGGGTTGGAGCAATGAAAAATTTGTATCCAAAGTGATAATTAATATAATGAGTAAGAATACAAATGGGAGGGACTTGGCACAAGTTAAATGGCCAATTTATAACAATCAATGGTAGATATAATTGTCAGTTCTAGCAGAGAATTAAAAATCCAGTGAAATGTTATGCAAACACTGGGCCTTAAGAACCCTATGCTAATAAAGTGAATAAATAGGTGTGTCTGGGTTTGCAATAGCTGAAAAGTATAAATCTTCTAGCCTACTAGTAGAAATTATTTTAAAATCATATAAAGGAGCATCAATTAGTAAATAAACATATCCTGAATATATAAAAAATTGAGGAATAAATTTGTGGTTAAAAGTTGGAAGGCTTCGGTCTCAAAATTTTTCATTAATAATCTTCATTTAAATTTTAAATTTATTGCGGGGAAGGCCGACCATGGGACGGACACTTCCAAATATGACTCAGACGAGACAAAACTCAGTACCAGGTGAGGCACCCCAGAGAAGCGATGCTATCTCTTGTTGCCAGCGGGAACGCCACTTATGGGAAGGGGGAGGGAACGTGTGTAGGGGGCGTAGCCACTATTGAGCACGTGTGGAGGAAGGGGTCTGATTTGATGAACCAGACTGGGAACCAGGAGGAGACCAGCTGCCGGCGACGTGGTGGGAGATAACCAAACATCCATGCTTGAAAGTGATCCACCAAATGAGACTGGAATCTGTGGACAGCTTCAGGGAGGGTGGGGATGGATCCGGCGATGGCATCCAAGACAATCGTGTGGATAGTCCACATGGCGATTGCAACCACCAGAGCACGAAGGGAGGGTGGGAGGGGGAGGCCATTGATGAAGCAAACATATCTCTTGACAGACTGAAGGGATGTGTTTGATCCTGGCCTAGCAGACGTTGGACTTCGCGCCATACTACTTTAGAGGTGGTGCACTTCTCCAGGCGGTGAAACAGCGTTCCATACTGGCCACACACGACACAGGATGAGTGTAAAGCATTAGAGCGCTCAGCTGTACGATACACCCGCCTCAGGCAGCGCCACACATGGGAGCGGACTTGAGGCTGCAACAGAGGATGGTGTGCGTATTTCCAGATAGTCTTTTGGGTCTCAGTGGAATAAGGGATGTCCATCATGTCCAGGTAGTCCACCCTGGATAGGACTTGGGGTCGAATGGGGATCACGCCATCATGGATGGGTAGCCCCTGTACCTCTTGTGTGAACTGAGGAGAGGGGCGGCCCCTTCGGGTTGTATGTCCACTAATACAAATTCTCCACTCTGCGCTTCGCATGGAGAGTAGGATTTGTTTGTAGTGGGTTTTGGTCCCGTGAGGACCTGTGGCTGATGTGTGTGATGCGAGGTATTTCATCAGGGAGTGGGGGTTTGATGGATTGTTGAGGCCCAAGGCTCGGGAGAAGTTGGAGCAGGCCGCGCGGGACCAGTGTTGGGATGGGAGTGTAGGAGCAGTGACGGCCGCAATCCAGGTGCCTAGGATCTTGGCGGCATGGGCTTTGAAGTCAAGTAGGCCCATGCCACCATGATGATGAGGGCCAAACATGACCTCTAGCCATACTGGTGGAGGGCGGCCTGACCAAAGCCAACCTTGTAGCAAAGCATACAGGGATTTGTATAAAGCTTGGGGAGAAGGGGATGGCGTGGGCTCCAAACCAGACTTTAGATAGGAGCATAGAGTTGGCAAGAAAAACCCTGCCAGTGAGGGTAGTAGGGTGGGCTCTGAGAGAGGCGATTCGCTTCGTCACATTGTCCAGTATATGGCCCTCCATTACTGCTGACGCGTATCCTCCTGCCTCCAACCACACGCCCAGATGGCGTACCGGTCCTATGGTAGGTCGCGGCACAAAGGGGAGCACCAGTGGAGCGGTGTGTTTTGAGTTAGTAAGGCGTGGACTTGGGCGAGCAGCTGGGCTGGGTTGGGAACTACTTGTTGGGGCCCAGCAGTTCTGAAACCGACCAAGGAGGATGATTTCGGTTTTGGAGGCGTTCAGTGCCACGTTGCTTACCCGGGAATATTCCTGGATGAGGGCTTCAAGCGCGCGTGCATCTTTATTATTAGACACCCCCACCACGCAATCATCTGCAAATGCCATCATCTTGACTGGGGTTTGGCCTGGCACATGGACCCCAGTGAGTTGGGCATTCACATTTCGCAGTGGTGGGTCAAGGCTGAAGTTGTATAAGAGTGGGCTCATGGGGTCCCCTTGTCGCAGGCCCCTTTGAGGATGGACTACTTCCATTAGGAAACCTGGGCCGCGCATAGCCATTGTTGCAGATTCCATGAGCAGCATCACCCAGTTAATGAAGCGGGGAGGTAGGCGGAATTGTTGGAGGCAGGCCCTAAGGTATTCCCAGTTTACTCTATCATAGGCCTTTTGTTGGTCCAAGAATACAAGTGCCCCAGAGGCTGTGGACTGACACACATTAGCCACAGAGTGCACGTTATCCCAAATCGACCTTCTGGGGATAAAACTGAATTGTTCTGGAGAGATGGTGGCAGATGCTACAGTCCCTAAATGGTTAGCCATGATTTTTGTTAAAATTTTGGTGTCTGTGTTTGTTAGAGAAATGGGGCGCCAGTTGGCTAAGTCTAGCCTATCCCCTTTCTTGAAGAGTGTGACTGTAAAAGCCTCATGTCCTCCTGGTAGGAGGCGCGTTTCCAACAGGCTTTGGTTGAGTGAGGCTAGCAGCAATGGGGATATGTATTTAAAATATTTTTTGTAGAACTCATATGGAATGCCATCTGGGCCTGGGCATTTTTGGTTTGGCGCACCGCGAATGGTAGTCCATAATTTGTTCAGAGTAAATAAATTTATTATTTCTGGGTATCGGAAAATGGTGCGGATATGAGCTCTGTCAAGAAATTCTGCCATTTCAGCCGGCTGAATTGGTTTGGCTTGGTATAACTTGGAGTAATATCTTTGCATTTTGATTGCCACTTTGGCCGAGTGTCCACGATAGAATTATCCGATCTTTGCACCTGTGTGCAGGCCACAATCTGGCGTGGTGCAAAATTTTTTTTGAAGAAGTATGCGGTGCACTTGTCACCTTTAGTGATGCATGTGGCCCTGTATTGGACACAAACCCGATGTTTGTGTTGCCTTTCAAGTGCGTTGAGGTGGGCTGCTGCCTCTGCCCACTTCTGGCCCCATGCAGGGCTATATCCTGAGGCTGGAATATTGGACTCCAAGTGGGCCAATTCCACCAGCACATGCGATATAACTGCCGATGTGGCTCATGAGCGTCTGGATGAGAGATGGCGATAGTGGCGGATGGTATCTTTTTTGAAAGTTGCCCATGTGGAAATGGGGTCCATGCAAAACGGTGCAACAAACAATTTTGCCAAAGTTGCCTCTTCCACCCATGTGGAAAATCCTGGCGATGCAAGCTCTGGGGGGCGGATTTTGCACCAATGTGGGGCCTTTGCAACTGTGATGGGTAAGTGGTATGTTATTGAGACCAGTCAGTGGTCGGAGAATTCCATTTTCATTGTTTTGAAGTGGGAGATGTGGGGTTGGAATTTCGCCAGCGCTAGAATAAGGTCAATGTGGGTCATGGACCTTAATTGGCCGTTGTGGATGTGGGGACGCATCATGTTTTCGAGCAGTGGGGCATGTCATGGCAGCGCATCCATTAACCCAAGGGTGGCTTTTAGAACACGTAGTTCTACGTGACCCTGTGGGGCGTGGGGTGAGGGCAGCCACCGGTCTATTGGTGAGGTTAGCCAACAGTTCATGTCACCAATTAGGAAAGAATCAGGGGGTAGCGGGAGGGATTTGACCGACGAGAAAAATTCCTGATGCTCTTGTGCACCGTTTGGGGCATAAATGTTGACAATTGTGTGTGCAACATCAGCCCATGAGAAAGTGACAACGAGCACTCGGGCATTTAGGAATGTTTCTGAAGATGTAAATTTGAAAAAATTGTTTTTCTGAATTAGCACCCCATAGTGCTTCAACCAAAAGGATAGGGATGGTAGGAGCATTGTTTTCCAAGCATCCTCATAACCTCGTGGACAGTGGGTTTCCTGGATGGCCAGGATATCCATAGGTAAATTATTTTGTAAAAAACTCAGTTTCCTAGCCCAGGATGGGGAGGCCTTGAGTCCAGCGATATTCAGTGTCCCTAGAGTGAAGGTTTCCCCCTTCGCAATTTAGGTGCAAGGGGGTGGGCCCCCTGGCCCACCAGCCTCTTCCAGGTCCCCACGGGCTTTCACAGCAGCGCGGGTATTAGCAGCAACGCTATCATGGTTTTTGTTAATTTTTGCGGAAAGAGTCACGTTAGCTTTGGCCTTCACTTTTTGTTTTCCCGACGTCGGACGAATTTTTTGTGGTGCGGATAAGTTCGGTGCACCGTCAAGTGGGGCAATAAAATTTTTTCGGTTGGGATAGGTCCCAAGTCAGTTTCAACTGGGGCTTGGGTGCAGCAATTGGGTGAGATCAAATCTCCCATCGGATCCTTGGATTGAGTGGCCCGTTCAGCTTGGGCCTCCCAATCTGATTGGGTGATGGATTCCCAAGTTGCTTCCGCTGCAAAGGTCTCCATGTCCTCCTGGCATTGTGAGTGTGGGATGGTGGTGGTGACCTTGGCCGCTTCCTTGGCCGCGGTCCTATGGGCCTGCTTGGCCTTCTTCTGCTCCTGTGGGGAGATGGGCTTTACCAATAGGTAGCAGCCTTGTGCTCCCCACGGGAAAGCCTCTTTGGTGCTTACAGTTGGTTTGTAGTGCGCCTCTCCACTGGCCATGGCTGCCGAGGGGTGCTCTTGGAATGTAACGCCCTCTTTAATGGGGCACACATGTGCCTTATGGCCAAACGCGTCACAGTGGGTGCAAATGGGGGGCGCGCTGTCCACGGTTACCCAGAATGGGTGGGTGGTGTGCCCTGCAATGTCAATAAAGGTGGAGTGCGGGATCTGGGTTAGGTCCTTCGCAATCTCCTCAGTTGGGGTCAGAACTGCAATGGCTTTGCCGGTGCACAGGTGTGGCATCAGCGTGAAACATTGCATTTCAAAAGATTGTATTTCACTGTATATGGTGAGACCATCTTTCAGGTGTTGCTCCAAAAGGTCACATTTTACCATAGTAGGCAAAAAGTCAAATGTGAGGAAAATTTGGTTTGATTTTGTCCATCTGGTGCATTTAGTTTTGACGACCCATTGCTCTTTGGGGAGGTTGACCACTATGCGCACCGCTGCAGCCTCGTCTGCTGCTATTTTGCTTTCAAAACCTAGGTCCAGCCAACTGCACGACATGGAGTGAGGTGCAACGTACACCGCGGTCAGGAAAATTTTGTGTACATCTTCACAAAATTTTTCCCATAGGGCTAATTTTTGGATGTCCAGATACACACGGACTCCGAATTCCACCGACGAAAGTGGCTGGGAATGTGGCGTATTGATGTACTGGTTGCATCATGCTTGCCACGCGAGTATCTCCGGGGAAATTGTGACCGCCAGTTTTTTTAGATTTTTTTCTATTCCGCCGGATTCTCCGGGGCGTTTTGAACGTTAGAGGCCGCGGGCCTTCCGCCTGCTCCTCTTGCCTTGCTTGCCCAACTGCTCCCAGACATGGGCGCAGACTAATCCCTCAATGAGATTATCAAACTAGATTTAGTCTTGAATTGAATGGGTTGCAAAAGTGTTTGCAACGAGAAAGAAAAGTCATAATCTTCATTTAAAGATATGTAGCATACTTCTATTTATATTAGTAAAATTAACTTTACTATTGATAATTTCTGTCTTTGTGCGTTATTTATGAGGTACAACAATCTTCATATAGCTTTTTGTTGTATTCTTTGACTTATCTCAATCCTACTATCCGCCTGTACCTTAGTTAAGCAAGCAATCAGTATACTTTAATTTGATGGCTGATAAGTGAAGTACTTCCACTATAAGATAGCTAAGTACTTATCATACAATATAAGATCACAGGCGCAATTTCTAACAGCCAATGTCACAATGCTCTTTTGCCTATAGAATGAAACTTTTATGAAGATAAGCTGAAAAGCAAAAATTTTATTACTAAGCAAAAAAGTGGTATATCTAAAGTACCAGGAAGAATCAGCTTATGATATAGATAAGATCAATCTTTGTGTGAGCTAGTGTTTAAATCAGGTGCCTATAATTGAAATCCAATAAAGTGATCTTAATCAACTTCCACTTCATTGACCACAAATATGTTGTGACTGGGAGAGATAGGTCTTAAATAGGGCTGCAATTCCGTATTAATACAATGACAAGTCAGTAAAGAAAATCTCTTATTCTGGTTCTGGTAGGTTGCTTTGTAAGCAGTTTGTTATTAAGTGGAATGCTCACATAATTCAGCATTAATAAATTATGAGTACATATATGTCTGATCTGATGGGGTTCACTTTGTAATATGTATCTATGGCGGACGTTGGAGTTGTCACTGTTTGATAACTATTGTTTGGGCTTTGTTAGTCTATAGAACACAAATCTGTTTTGGGACTCAATTTTATAGATCATTAAAGTTCTGTTGAGGATGATTCACTGACAATATTTGTGAGGAGTTTCATTGTTAGTTTAATTATCAACAATAAAAAACTTTTGTATGTGGATTTATTGAGGGTTTATCACTGATATATGAGGGGTTTTCAGGGTTACTAAAGTGTTGACAATGCTTTTCAAGGCAGCAACTTGAAATTTAGCCTGATATATGCTACCTTCTTTGATGAATAAATGGTCACATTACCTAAGCAGGTAGCTAGATTGTAAAAATCTTTTGGGGTTGGATAAATGTGTTGGTAAAAGCTATTTTAGAATTTAAACTAGAAAGGGTTGCAATCTTGATGGCAGTAGAACTGAATAAGAAGATGATGCTTACATCGTTTGAAATGAGTCTTTATGGTTATATTTGTTGTCAAAGGATGCCATACCCATTGTGGTGCCAACCAAAGAGTTGGGCACCTAATTCCCTATATAAACCATTATTTTATGTAACAAAGACAGACAATAAGGTACTAAATTAGATAGTAATACAATTTTTATTGTGCTCTTGTAAAAGAGTTGGATAAATAGTTTCTCTTATCTAATCTGTTTTGTGCTATAGAACTCTTATGTAAAAATTTGAAGGGCCAATTTCCCTTGTCCAATTTTTTTATCTAGTACTCTTGTGTAAGAGTTGAAGAAATAGTTTGTCTTGTCCACATTGTTTTCAAGTTACCAGAATAAAGGTTTTCAGTAACATCCTATAGTAGAATACCTAAGTGAGATTAATACTATTGGGTATTAAAACTTAATTGAATGATTGTCTTCATATAACTATCACCATGCTTTTTTACTATAAGGCTTAAACTAAAAAAACTTGTTCAATTAAAGTTAGAAAAGTTTACATTTAATGCTAACTACAGTGGTATCTCTCTTTCACTGAAATAGCTTAATTGAAGCCAAATTCAGATTTTTCTAAAATACAAAAAAGAACGAATGATCAAGCCAAAGATTACTGATTTGATGCCATTGACGCCTGCTGCCCCAGCTTGGGGTGGTGGTGCGCCGCCATCTGGCGTCTTTCAGCCACCGCTGAAGTGCGCCTGGGCTGGCTCTGCTAGCCTTCCTAATGCTACCAGGCGTAGTGTCACCCCTCATGACCTGACTCATCACCTTGCAAGTTCCCAGGTGGCTCTCTGGAGCCTGAGGTGCTCCCACAAAGCAATTTGCATTTCAGTCTCCAGGTCAAATATGGGAACCTTTCCCATATGCAAGCGCAGCCATCATTGAGATGGCCACAGCAGTGGTTAAACCCGCTGGATATATTGATTTCCGCCCCTTTAAGGGGTATTTTGACCTCAATTTCTGTTCTGAGGCTGATGAAAATGCAGCATCTAAGCTGCAATTAATTTATAAAAAAATCCCCCTCTCAACCGTTAATTCCCCAGATCCTTAATGGGGCCACTTTGGTAGTCCAGTTTGCTGGGTTGCTTTCCCAACTTTCCCCCAAACGCCTCCGCCATGAGCTCATGTAGGGTTTGGCCATTATTGGCACAGCCCCCGTGTTGTAATTCGTGGTTTTAAATGGAGTGGATCGTTTGGCAGGGCTGTGCACCTTTGTGACAATCTGCCCATTTCATCGTGACACCCACCTCACGATTCCCCCTCACATGGTGACCAGATCCTCCCCTGGTCACCCATTCTAGGCGTATGTTGAGAATGGCTGCGCCATTTTCCCTTTGTGCTTCAAGTTTAATCACTCAAAGCACAAGTGCCCTATGGCTTCCACCTCCTCTGCTTCCACTATTCCTTTCTCCAGCATCAGGCTGGCAGCCAGTTTGGCTCAATCTTTCAAATGAGGCTCAATACTCCCACCCCCAACCTCAGCAATTCTGGTGTCACTTCCAAGGTGACAGCCAATCAAAATTTAAAATTTTTTAAAAAATCTAACAATTTGACCAGATTACAGAATTCTGAGTTAATGGCTGACTCAGTTCCAACTTAGCTGCCATGGTCAATGGCACTTGGCTAATCAGCTTCTGTCACTGCCCAAATTCTGGTGGCTGGCCCAGTGCTGGCTGAATCCAATCCATTTGAGGCTCTCAAATGGATCAACGAGGATAAATGGCTGTACCATGTCAAGAAAGATTTCTCTTTAAGGTATTTTTATGTTGATCCTCCCAGACTGTGACCCACCATTTTTCCCATAAAACGGTTTTAAACTTACATAAATATTAATAAAATGGAATTTGAGGCTGCAGCTGCCGCTTCCAACACCCTACTTCACCAGCAACTTCATGGGGCGATGGAGCCCCTTGTTGAGGGTATTTCTATCCACAAATTTACCATGATTTTGAGGAAGATGCAAAATATGAAATTGAGGAGCTCGCTACTGGTGAGCTGCGCTTGCATTGACGCTGCAAAAACTTCTCTATTTAACCATAATTATCCCAAAACCTGCCAGCGCATCAATTTTTCACTTGTGTGCCGGCTCTCATCACTTTTGCTGAGCATCAACTTGCTCAATACATTGAGGCGATGAACACTGATGGCATTATAAATTAAGGAAACCCACAATTATACCTCCTTATGCCCCATGTCACTGATGCTCCCACCACGATGCTGTCCACCATGGTCTGTCAGCTAAAGCAGGCGCCAGACAAAAGTTTCCTTAAAGCTTCCTCGCCTTCTGATATGGCTTCCTAGGCTGTTAGCTGAGGTGCCATATTAGGAATTTTTAATTTCTAATAATCCCTTTATTTGGCCCATTTGCAAATAAAGATGCGTTGAGGCTCCCCCTTTTGGATTGGGCACCACTAGTGCTAAAATATGCTCACTACAATGGTAATTAAGTTTTCAGGATAAAATAGCACTATAAAGTTATCCACAATATGCCTTATAAAAACAACCTTCAGAAGCTATAGAATTAACTGAAGACAGTGAATAAAAATACTATGAATCTAGCATCAAAATCTCATCGGAGTACCTTGGAAGAAAAATTATAAAAAGCCAAAGAAGGATTGGACAGGATGAGAAGATCAATAATTATCTATACATAAAAGTCAACTCCTTAAAGAGAAGAAGGCTGAAGTAATCAATAAACAAATTTTTCCTGTAAGGATGCGTGGGAAGCAGACAAACAACTATTTCATTGCTAGAACAATGTAACGCAAATTATAAATGGTTACAAGACCTTGAAAACATAAGTGAAACTACACTCAGATGGAGGATGTATTTGCAATGTTGATATGAGTAAATTTCTTTTGATAAATTTATAGCCTCCCTAGAAGTATGCTTGGGGCTTATGCAACAATCTTGGAGATGAAACCCATGATGTACCAGTAGTTGATAGGGTTATTGGTCAAACACATCCTGTCACAATAAGGACTGAAAAATTTGGGATAATTCAAAACTACCTGTTTTTCACCAGAATAACACCTGGCCTTCTTCCACTTTCTAAAATGTTGACTTTGGATATACTGATTGTCAGAAAGTGGTTCAGTCATATTTTTATAGGCACCATATGTAAAAAGTCTAATGTTTCCCTATCTAGTGGGGTTATTTATATGTATGAAAATGCCAAGGAGGCAAAATATGAATGAGTGTGGTAGCCTTTAACAGATGTCTAGTTGCAAACAGAAGTTCGTGGGTACATAGTTTTGAAGGATGAGACATTGGCCGCTTTTGCAACCATTAATATCAGAAAGCTCAAATCCTAACTTAAGCAAATGCTATGTCAGACTTTGATTCTTTTTTGCCATGCAGATGTCATTATAGCCCTACAGAGATCTGCATCAAGTCATTGTTTTAGCGCTTGTAGCCAAAACTTCCAATTTGCAAATGGTGGTGTATCTCAAGATGTTAAGTTCAGCATTTGAAGCAGCTGAGTGAAACATGAAAACCAATCCCATAAGATAATCAGATTATTAGGAAGTTTAACATGTTAAAGAAGATTATAGAGCCAAGTAGCAATGAAACCCCCTCCCCAAAAAGGGCTAATTTGGACATGTAAAGCCCAGATCCGCTGTCATAGATGTGGTGTAGCTGGACATGTCGCCGCACAATGTTGGGTCAAGAAACCCAAAGAGCAATTAAATTTGGTCCAGAATATATGGAAAATTTGTTTAGAATTTTTGAAAAGAGTTGGCATTTTAAATGTGGAATTATCTAGTACTGCAATTAATTCTTCTCTCACTGATATCCTTAAAGATGATTTGGATAACTCAGATTTATTTTTCAATGAAGATACACCTGATCTGCTATATCAAATTGTAAATTCTGGATGCAAATTCACTTACTAGAGCAAAGACGATGTTTATCAACCCAGAGATTATGATAGAGGTCGCTTATCCTTGTGCTCATAATCTAATGTAAAAAGCCAAGAACTTCAAATTACGCTGAACAATTGCTTAAAATAATTGCTTATTGATGTGAAAAAAACTATCCTTACTAGTGTGATCAATGAGATCTTTAATTCCGTTCGCTCAATTACTTTCATATTTTAGACTCAATTTCAGATGTCAAAATTCAATTAGCAATTACTTTATTACAATAATCTGAGTGCTTATATGCAGATACTTATTACTGAAGGAGAAAAAGTAAAAGAAATAATTGATAGTGGTGCACCTATCAATATCATTTTGACCAATTGGTATTAAAAGTAAGAAATCTTTGGATTTAAAAAAAGTAAAGATTATATTGGGCATCTGAGCCAAATACTAAAATATCCATTGGGGCATATAGTACATTGCCCCTTCAAGTCAGATTGCTAGTTATCAGCGATGCCATAATGTTGTAAAATTAGAATTACGACTGTCTCATCATGACTAATTCCTGAGAAAATATGGTGGCAAATGAGATAAAGAAAACCTCAACTATTTTGGGGAAAACGCTGCCTTAGTATGTCACCAATAAGGGGAAACACATGAATGAAGAAGAATATTTTGGAACTCTCTTTCCTCTTGGCGTAGCTTTCTGAGCAAATTATACAGAAAACAAAGAAAGTAAATTCAATCGCTTGCCTTAGTTTTGCTCTGATGTCCTCAGATTCTCCGCCAGCTCCCCCAGTGTGGGGCAGCAGCAAAACTCCCCCCTCCATTTTCTGTCTGACAGGGAAACGTGCTTGGACTGGATCTCCCAGTCATAACAAACCCCTGGGACAATTCGTTCCTCCCAAGGTTTTTAACGGTCACTTCACTCATACCCAAGTGGTATCTTGTTGGCCCCTGGTGCTCCCCCAAAGCAACATGCGTTTTGGTTTTAGGGTCAACTATGGGAAACTTTTTCCTTACCATGGCCAAGCCATTATTGAAATGGCTCAGGCGGTGATGACTCCTTCTGGCTTTATAAATTTCTGCCCCTATAAGGGGTATTTCAATCTCAGCTTCACCTGTGAAGCTGATGCTACCACTGCGGCAATTGTGCCCCTTGTATTCCAGGGTACCCTCTCCTCACAATTTGGACCTGGCTCCCAGAGGATACCACTTTAGTGGTCCAGTTTACTGGTTTTCCCATCCTCCTCCCCCTGAGCTGCTCCACCAGGAGCTGATAGACAGTTTGGCAGCCTATAGCTCCAACCCCATCTTATAATTTGTGGTCCCAAATGGGGCCACACGCCTCGCTGGGCCTCAGGCATATGCCACAATCAGACCTGAATTTTTAAAATTGCCTTGTAGATTCCCCCTCGCGTCATCATTCCTTATGACCCTGACCATCTGTTCTGGGCCCGCGTCAAGGGCGGATGGACGATCTGTCCACCATGTTTTGGGTTGGACCACTCAAAATGCAAGTGCCCTCCTTAGCTGCTTCTGATGGCTCAGACCTTTTTGTCAGCTGGCTTCCATCCACCGCCCACCCCGCGCCAGCTCTGGTATGGGGTACAATCCTGCCCTCCCCTCCCCCAAAGCCTGTTGCTGCAGCTGCACCTGCAGCCACCAATAAGCCTCTTCCTCGCCCCAGTGCCACACACAATCCCTCCAATCAAGCACCAGATCGGACCCCAGTCTGACCCCATGCTTCCTCCAACAAATTAACCAAACCTCATTCATATACTAATCCCCCAATTCAATACAACCAGAACCCATAGGAGTTATTAGAAATTGACAAATCAGGTAATCTCATTTAAGGACCATCTCTGCAAATTGAGAGGTTTGTTAATGCATAATGGGACGCCAAATTCCCCCTCTTTTATATGCCCCTCAGTCAAATGCCAAAATCATTTTGCAGTGACCACCAGCTTGCAGTCAAAGCAGCTGCCACGCCATATTGTCATCCCCTTCAAAAATCTGCTACCAAATTAGTGGCGATGCTCATAGGATGTATTCCCCCTTCCGTTATCCCCTCAACCCTCACTCCACAAAGTAAGATTACAGTGAAGCAAATGCACAAAAATGTCAATAATGCTACCCAGATTTGGTAACTGTAGCATGGAGCCCTAAAGCTAAGATTAGCCGAACTAATATTGCTACATTCATTAAACTTCCTGACGCCCACTTTAAAGCTGTAAAGGGTTTTAGCCAAATATATTAGCGCCATTTTCTTAGTTGGCAATTTCCATGAGATACCAATCAATAGTGATATCAAACCACATTCCGTGATGCCTTGACGCCCTTGCTCTCCACCTTGACATGTGCCCTACTCAGGGATGAGGAGGCTGCTGCTGAAGATGAGCCCCCCAATCCCCCTTTCCCTTCCGCCATAGTTGGATAAGAGGTTTGCCGCTTCCCACCTGGTTGGCTGTTTTCGTTTGGTGTATATCATTCAATCTGTTCATTTTGGGAATTTTGTTTGAATCGTTTAATTACGTTAGTTTTTATTTTTTAGTTTTTGTAATGTCCATCCCCTGGTTGGCTTACCTCAAATAAATTGAAGAAGAATATTTTGTGAGTCTAACTTACTATTACGGCTTAATTACAAATTAAATTAAAGTTAGGTGGGAGGAAATTTAAGAGATGTGATGCATACTCTCAAGAATTGTGGTTTCCACTGAGGGCAAAAACTTCAACTATCATTCCATTGGGAACAAATTTAGTGGTTACATGGGGGTAACTCTATAAAAGTCATGCAGCTATTGTATGTGGTGATTTTCAACCCATGGAAGAAGTCAAGGTTGAAGCCTTGGGTAGCTCTGGGGATAATAATTCCAAACCTTGAAAAAAATTCAAGGTTTGCTGGCCAATATGAGTGATTATCTGATAAAGGTGGCTAATAACAAGTTATCACGCTTTATATTATATCAATGTCACTAAAATCAGAATTTTTATAATTTTGGGACGTTATCTGAGTGTGGATTGATGGAGACGTTGATAAAGATATCTGTGTACTGGTGGATTGAGATCAACTTGCTGGATCATCAGAACAGCATCAGGATTAAGCACTCCGATTAAAATAAAATGCTATGTGATATCTGCTCAGGACATACACAACTTAGGATGCGCTAAAAATTTTATCTAAAATGTAAAATTAGGGAATATCTGCCAAGATATATGCTACTGGTCTGACAATATTAAACTGCTGAGGCAGTAGTTACTAAGTAATTCATTACATTGGTTTAGCTTGGCTCTCATGCCATCCTTGAGCCCTGGGCCAACCAATCTTATTAGTAAAAAAGGATGTATTAAAATCAAGTGGTGAATATTATTGCAATCAAACAAAGTCGCTATGAAGGATTTATATTTCCTTCCGCAGATAGACATTGCACTCAATTATATAGGAGATTCCATATTCTTTAAAGCCATAGATCTGATCTTAAGGTATTGGCAGATGAACTTGCCAAAAGATAGTTAGGATAAGTGTGCAAAAATTACCGCACAAGTTTTATGCCAGCCAAAGAAAAATGTCACAATGATTATTAATACGCCAGCTACCTTTCAAAGAGAAATAAATTCATACTAAGTCTTTGAAGTTGTCCTGCGTTTTAGTATATCTGGATAATATCAACGTCTTTAGCAAGATATTTAAAAATCACCTTTAACATCTGGAGGAATTGTTAAAGCGCCTGGTGACAGCAAACTTTGAAAATTAAGCTAATAAAGTATTTATCAAAAAAGAGTTTGAATATTTGAGAGTTTGTGATTAGTTTTGATGGATTACAACCTCAACTTCAGCTATACTGACTATCAAACTCATGTCAGCCTCAGATAGTGTTTAAGGTATTAAAGTATTCCTCAAGATCGTTGGCTACTATTGTATAACATTAAAGACTTTTCTAGAACAGACAAACCATTATTCTATCTATTGAAGGATCCAAAAATTGTATAAAATGAAGAGGCCCAAGATTTATCCAATGAATTAATTTAATACCTTATAACCAGTCCCTTTTTGTAGTATCCATATTTTTAATTAGGCTATTATAATTCAGTCAAATGCCTCAATAACTGTTATTGGTGCCGTTTTAATCCAAGTTGATGATGTTAGGGATGAGCATCCAGTGGTTTATGTGAGCTGGACATTAGTGCATGCTGAAGAGTATTACACAAGATGGAGTGTATATGCCTTATGGTGACATATGACTTTATACAATTTTTAATTGTATACACATGGGACATACTTGAAGGTTGTGACCAACCACTCTTCCTACGCTGATTGCATAATATAAAGAAACAGAGGGGCGCTGTCTAAATGAGCTTTGAAGTTACAAGTCTATGATTTCAAAGTGTTCACATGGTGGGAGCAGCCATCAGAATGTTGATGGATTATCAAGGTTACCTGCTGTTCAAGACAATTATCAGTAAGCGGATAAAATATTCCAACAAATGATCAAAATAAATGAGATAAACCCCAAGAGATTCAAAATGGACTAAAAAAGAAATATGAACACAGAAATGAAGAATAGACAACTCTATAATTTTAATTAATGGAAAGAAAAATATATTTTATAAACCATCAGAAATTTTTACAATAATTTAAGATGCGCACAAGTTTGTAGGACATGGTGGCCTGAGAAAAAAGCTTGATTACCTTTGCCATTATTACTGAATCAAAAACTATGGTGAGGCAGACTATATATCCTGATGTGTGGAATGTCAATTCCACATGCCTCACAAGAATGTGTCGTGGTATCAGCTAGTGCAACTAGGTTTGCATAGCTCATGGTGTCAATCAATATGTTGGGACCATTGAGCGTTAGTACTGAGGGATTGAAGCACATAATTGTTGCAATTGACCATTTGATAAAATGGGTTAAAGTCAAAGCTAAGGGTTAAGTAGATGCAATAAGCACTGCGATATTCATCCTGGACCAAGTAGCACACTAGCACAGAAGTCCTCGGTGTTACCCAGTGACAATGGAACCAATTTCAGCTCCTGTGTGATACCATGATTAAACAAACTAATGGTGATCAGGGGAGTGGTATTTGTTCCATAGTGATCTGAAATGAATGGAAAAGTAGAAAGAGTCAATGTTGACTCATGGCTTTGTGCTCTCTTGGCAAAAATCCACGGGTAAATGATTATCTACTCGGAGGTGCCAGGCAGGACAACTTAAATTTGGGACTTAACCTTCTCTAGAGGTACAGAGGTTCCTAACAGTTCTCAGAGGTCTGGCGATATTTCTGTCCTAGAGATTTGGACTTTCAACTAAAAATAGATATTTGATTGTAAAATGTACCCTATTAAGAAAAGATAAGTACTAAAATTACTAAAGGAAAATGAGGAATATGATGATTGATAAGCGAATACCAAGGGTAATGGTAAAAGAATATTCAGGGTTGCAGGAGGATATGGTACAATTTAGGTTCAGAGTTGAAGTAGATCAGTATTACTTTTTGAAGGCTGGACTAAGATCAAATAATAGTAACATAGTTAAGTGGTTTCCATTATATGTTATTAGGAAGCCAATAGGTGATAAGACATATTATTTGGCATAAGGTGGTTAATGGGCGAGTAGAGGAGCTAAAATATTGAATAAATTATTTGGCATAATATCAGGATGAATAGTAACTCAGATCAGGCATTCTTCCCTAAATCATTAGCGGTGGAGCACAAGTGGGGCGATTTATCTAGAGTTTGTTGGGTCATAATGTTGGCGTTATTATTAAAAATTTATATAGTGCCTAAAGATATAAGAAAAATGAGTTTCTGGGCATTAGGCTTAATAAAACATTGGTAGATAAGTTATAACGAATAATATTAGGCTTTAACTCAATCATATAAAAACTAGTAGTCATAAGTGATGTCAATAGTAAAAATAGTAAAGTCAACATCTATTAGAGTAAATAGTATATCATAACACTAAAGTTGAGTCTTCACTTAAATTAAGGCAAAGTCCAACATACCATCTCCTAGCCTTGATTATGGTAACAATGATTTCTACAAGGTTGGTCAATCTTGTTAAGGTCTAAAGCTACTAGAGTTGGGCTAGATATGATGATCCAAGTTAGTCAGGTTAGGTGTCGGCCTGGAAAAAGGATTTGGGGTTCAGTCTCATAATCTATAGGCAGTTAGGTGGGACAGATTATCCAATATTTTCATCCAAAGGAAACTTGATCTTAAAGAGGCAGGGATTCCAAAGTTTAGTTAGGTCACTCAGCTTAAGAATGACAACCTTAGTTCCAGCATCAGGATGGAATATCTGAGTGTGAGGATAAAAGGTAGTCAATTTAGTTTTAGTTTCAAAATAGCTTTTGGCATTGAGAGTCTCAAAGTGGTATAAGTTCTTATCAAGATAGTCAGTAGCACCAGCTTGAGTTGAGGTAGACAGATGGCAGAGGAGCGTAGGCTTATTCAGACATTTCTGGCAGACAGGAGCAATGATGAAGTAGAGAGGGGCAAAAGTGAAACTGATATAAGAGCTGCATAAAACAGCTGTATGGATATCTTCAACCAAACCTGTAATTGAAACCAATTGTGGCTCCAGGGATAAAGGAAGTAACCTTACGCAAAGCTTAACCTTGTCATTCTCCTTTAGAACCTCAAGGGTGAGTTTGTGAGCAATTGGAAAAGGCAACCTTTAGCTGGGTGGTTCATCTTGACAACTGTGCTAATTTAGTAGATAGAGGTTTGTGATGACTATGGGTAGATAATTTATCTTGGGAGGCTCAAGTTAAAAGTTTGACATAATGGTAAGGACTGGAGATCTGGCGCAGCTTTAATTGAAATTAGAAAGGCAATCAGGTGGAAACTTGATAAATATGCTATGTTCATATTGAGAAAAATTTGAATCCTTTCTACTGGTAGTTAGACCTAAAAAATTAATTAAAATAGAAATTTTAAATTTTTAATAGAGTTAAAAGGGTACAAATAGGTTTTGAATGCTTTAATTTGTTGTCAGAGCAGCGAGTAGCTTTGACGCTAAGATATGATGAGGGCTCTGATTTATTCAAGTTAATACTTTTACCTGTACAATAACAAGAAGCGTCCTCACCAGGAAAAGGAGAGAGCATCAAGGGACTTGTTTTGGCTGTTCTGATTTCATCTGTGTAAAGAAGTGAGAAGTGTTAGTGTGGAAAGACATAAGGGATCTAAGGAAATTAGTTTAGCTGTTTCAATTCTGTCATGAGAACAGCAAGTAACATTAGAACAGGTAAGCAGGGTGACTGCGGAGGCATCTTGTTCAGCATGACAAATTTAATCAGGAGGAGTCTTCAGTTTGGGCACAGAATTTAGCTCAACTTCTCCAATAGCAGTCTTTTGAGATTTTGCTCATTTCAAACTTGGAGAGCCCTTGCGCTTATCCTCAGGCTCCTTTAATTCTGCTTGTTCATTTCTCAGGTCATTTGCTTCAGTCACAGAGTTACTTGGCTCAGCTAGAAAATGAATTTGGAAAGTTTACAATAACCATAACAGAGGAGAACAATTTTAGCGCTAAAACATTTGGTTTAGATGGCTGTTTGAGTAGCTGTGAGCCTTGGCATCAGGAAACAAAGTGGAGAGACAATCAAATGTTTTGTCTGTTCCGTTTAGCTCATTGAGAGGATTCAGTTCATCCACAAAATTAAACTTGAGATTTACTTGGACTGTGGTGTTGGTAACATCTGATTAGTCATCTGTAGCAAGTACAGATTCTTTTCAGAGATCTTCAAGGGAAATGGAGAGGGCGTCAAAATTTTTTTTTTGGTTTAGCTGAGATAAAACCTTTTTTTAAAACTTTCCCAGGGTTTTCTGAGATAGGTGAGAAGATTTGGCGGCGCTCTCTCAGGAGTTGCTCCAGCATTAGAGTAAAAAGATCATAATTCATACATCAAAAAACATATATATTCCTTCCTATGCCGCTATGTAATTTTCAAATTGTTAAGATAAAATATGCCCACATTACCCAACCTGTTTTGATTATAATAAATCTGCTTATCCGCTAGGGGCAAGGCCCTCTAGTGGATGTTGGTGTTATCATTGCATATGATAACTAGTGTTTGGAAAAATATTTCTAGAGTATATTTCTTAATCTGCAAAATTTTGATCAGAAATATTGCTAATGCAACGTTGGGATGATTTCTGATAATATACAAGCTACTAGGCTATAAATTTCTTTGTGAAAATTTTTAACTTTCATGATATGATTAGTTTTTTGCCAATTGACTATATGATTTATGAGTTGCTATGAAATTGACGACGCCTCTGATAAGCAACTTGCTAGTTAACCTTTTTATTACACCTGCTGTTTATAGTAAAAGTCCTACTATCTAAGAAGGTTGCAACCTAATAAGGGTGACACGCTGATTTTGAGCAAAGGTGTTGAGGCACGTACTTTAATTTAACCCTGAAGAGGTTTCATTTATGCTTGGTGGTGGAAATCTGACTAACTGATAAGGAATAACACCGTTGGGTGTGACTATGGAGGTTAGATATATCAGTGACAGCAGCCGATTTTAATTGAGGTGCCAAAAGAAGAGTTGGGCATCAAATTCCCCTAAAAATTCCTGAGAATTTTATTAAGTAAAGCAGCTTTTTATCCAGCTCCAGTTAAGAATAACGCAAATACTTTAATAATTAGACTGTCATACATTTAGTGTATATTTTACTCTTGGGACTATAGTGTAAGGATAGGGAATCCATTGTCTATTCTATTGCTGTCAAAATCTCTGAGGACTTTACAATAAGAGAGATAATAAGAACCTCTGAACCTATTAGTATGCTAAGTTCCACCAGAAGGAAGATTTAGAGAGAGAAATTCATTAACATTCCAGAAGACCTTTGGTATTATAAGTACAAGCACCAGTTTAGCGTTGGACCTAGTAATCAACTTAACTGTGAGAAATTCAACTAGAATAATAGTCTTCATACTATTAATACCCTATTCATTAATTTCTACTAAAAATTTATACAACGCTAATATCAAAAACCTTTTCAGTTAAGTGGAGAGCAATAAAAAGAGAGCCACACATCCAGATGTCTACTTTTGGTACTCATTGCTTTGAGTAGCTAGCGCTTTAGAGTTAAAGTTTGGTGCTCAGTACAAGGGTAAATGAGTCTTATAGGAGAAATAATAGAAACTTTTCAACTATGTTTTATAAGAATGAACTTGAGAAGCTTTGGACGGAACTAGAAGCTGTTAAAAAATGCGCTAAACTTGGCATCCAGGCTGATTTTATTACTTTGGAGGAACAGGTGATGAGAGCTGAGGAAGATTTTTGAGCAAGTTAAAAAAGTAGATAATTATTTTTTGGGAAGATCACCTTCATGAAAATAAAAAAATAAAATAAGATAAATTAAGGCTGGTTAAACTTGAGACAAATGTATCTCACTTATTTTTTAGCCTGTGCTGGTTTTGAATCTGTTTCAATCAAAGCCCACCCCAAAGTGGAGCAGGAACCACTTTGCTACGCTATCACTCCGCCCTCCTTAAAAATAAATGATACCATTTTAATCAATGAAATTTTATTACAGAAAATAGAATGGGAAGCGGATAGAGAACAATTACAGTGGATTTATAAGATATTGTACAAATGTAAAAGCTCTTGAAACCTGAAAATCACAAGTGTGATTGCACCAAAATGGAGGCAAACAAGCCAACAATAATGTTTGAAAATCTATTAGGAAGGTACAACCACCAAGATTATTTTCCTGGATCATTTGCCGCAATTTTGAAGATGACTCCTGAAGTTACAATTATTAACAGTCAGGTTTCTGGGCAAGAATCCCCTGCAGTAAAGCAAAGGAGGAATTCTGGAATATACTGCAATTACCTAAGCTCTACCACTTTTCTTTCTCATTGCAATAACATATTTTAGAAGATTTGATTCAAGACTGGTAAATTTGATAATCTCTACAAGGAGATAAGTGTGCACCCAATGTTGGGTAAAGGTAGGTCTAGCATTGTAAAGGGCACAGAGTCATTTTTTGCACCCTCTAAATTTAGGAAGCGCCCTTGCGAATATCAGTGGCCAAGACAAAACTAAGAAAGTGACGGTGAATATCTCACTAGTAATTTTAGTTTGGAAAGCAAAATGCAACAAATACATCAAAACTCCGCATTCTTAGCCCCCGTCATCAGTGGATCATTGGGCTTCAAGTTTTTGGATACTAATTTAATGGCACTTTGGTAGAATTACTGTGCTGATGTACTCAAGCACTTCCTGATCATCATGTACGTAGCACCTCATTCTATGACATGGGTTTGGTTATACCTAGGGTTTGAAACCGCGCTAGCAGTGGATAAAGCTTCACAGGTGCGCATGGTGGTTGATCTCCCATATGGTCAATGGATGGTCAAAATGAAGTGCTTTGTTAGAACAAATCTAACCAAATTTTTGTCATTTTTGCCTTTCTCCACACAACGGTGAGATGGTCAGTACTAGACCGTTATCTCTCAGATGGACTAAAAATTATGGGTAATTACACTCTTTTGAAATGCAGCTCTTCATGCTTATGCCAGAGTTTAGCATTGGAAAATCAATTGCAGTGATCACCCCATCTGTGGTCATCTCAGAAGATTTTACTCAAATTCAAACACCACAGTTATCAATATTGATTGACAAGACTCATGCCCATTCCACATTATGGTGGATAGTGCACCCCCTATATGTACCTATTGTCGTGTTTTTGGCCATAAGGCACACACCTGCTCTTCCAGAGATGCATCACTCATCATGAAATCGTCCCAGATGCAATAGGAAGTTTAACTCCCATTATGAACCCACCGTTACACTAATATTACCTTCCCATGGGGCGCGCAGGGTTGTTATATACAGGTTAAACCTGTGCCCCACAAGAGCGCAAGAAGGCCAAACAGGACCATAGAGCGCGGCCAAGGAAGCAGCTTCTGTGATCCCGCCTGCCCAGACCCAAGCTGACATTGAGTCATTTGCAGCTGATGTGGCTTTAAAAATTCTCACCAATCGAATTGGGCCCACTAACCTGTGAACCAGTTGTTTGAGTCAGATTCACCCATAAAAAGTTAATACACTCTGATCAAAACTGATTCTCCCAACCCAACCCTCTATGAGTTTGAATTGACTCACAAAGGTGCACTGCAGGAGCATATAACATGAAAAATCAGGCAAAGTCAAAATCTAAAAAGAAAACCCTACCAAAAAATTGATATTGTCCCTAAGGACAACTATAGCTCTGTGTCTTCCAACACTTAATGCCATTAAGGCATACGCTAGGCAAGTGGCAAAGGAAGGGTAAGGGGGCCCTTTCCATTGCACTTAAGGTGCGATGAGGGTCTCCTTTACAATAGGGATGTTGAACATCTCTGGACTCAAGGCCTCGCAGTCTCAGGCTAGAAAACTGAGTTTTTAAAAAAATTACATGTGGGCATCCTAGCAATTCATGAAGCCCACTGTTTACACAGTGCTGAGGACACATGGGCAACCATACTCCTCCCCTCCCTTTCTTTTTTGTCACAGCACTGTGTGGTGCTTATACATGTGGTTATAGTTTTAAATTTATATTTAAAAACTAGTATCTCGATGGTCTTGTGCTGGTCATGTCCTTTTCATAGGACAATGAAGTGCACACTATAGTTAATGTTTACGCATCAATCTGTGTGCAGGCTCACTGGGATCTCCTCTCAGCATTAACTTCCCTCCCACTTCCACCTAATCCCTTTATGGTGAATGACCTGAACTGCTGGGCCAACCCAGCCACCAACTGATGGTCTTCATCGTCTACACCCCCCACAGGGGCGCATTGAACTCTGAATTCCAAAAGCCACCTTGAGGGCTTTTTGATACCCTCCAAAAGCATGCGCCGATGCTACCCAACATGTCCCATCTCCATAAGCACAACAGTCAGCTGAGATCTATGTCCCACATTGACTTCATTCTTGCCCCAATGAAATTTCGCCCCAAGATTGAGCACTTTTCAACAACAAAAATTGATTTCTCTGAGCACATGATGGTGTCAGTGTCATACACTTTGTCAAGCCCAGCGACACAGACGCAAATATGGTGCAAACTTTGCCCAGCTGAGATTACGTCGCCCATGTTTTCAGCATGGGTGGACACCAAAACTTTGGCACCAGGGTTTGACACACCATTCTGTTATGATCCTATTTCTACATGGTCAGCCTTCAAAGCAAACACCATCCTTCAGTCATGCCATATCTCCTTGCAACGCTCTTGAGCCACATTGGCAGTTATTAAATGCATGCTAGTGGAAGTGGACCATATGGAGTCTAATATTCCTGCAGCAGGGTAATTCTGGCTTTGTGTCACAAGTGGGCAGAGGTATCTGCTCATCTCAACGCGCTGATAAGTCAACAAAAACATTGCGTTTTGTTCAGTACAAGGCAAAAATATCAAGGTGGGTGACATGTGCTCCGCCTACTTTTTACACAAATCCTTTGCACTGAAAAAGAGACTGGCCTACACACAGGAGAGGCGACCGCACAACTTTGTCATAGACACTCCAGTTGAAGTGAAAACTAAAGTTTGAAACTTTTACTTCAAGTTGTATAAGTCCAAACCTGTCAAACCTGCTGAAATTGATGAGTTTCTAAATGGTGCACATAACTGCACCATTTTCCAATACCCAGAGTTAATGAATTTAATTACTCGTGATAAACTTTTGTATGCCATTTGCGGTG
The DNA here is from genome assembly GCA_022478985.1 of Massospora cicadina. Classification (NCBI taxonomy): domain Eukaryota; kingdom Fungi; phylum Entomophthoromycota; class Entomophthoromycetes; order Entomophthorales; family Entomophthoraceae; genus Massospora; species Massospora cicadina. Next base: position 128,734 of record JAKSZP010000157.1, read on the forward strand.
CACTGCACAGGAAGTGCCCAGGTCCAGATGGGATTCTGCGTGAGCTCTACAAAAAATATTTTAATTTTTTTCCTCACTAATGTTTACTTAATGAACCATTGCCTTTTAGAAAAGCGCCTCCTTCCTGAGGGCCAGAAGGCCTATATGAAAAACGCTGTATAATAAAGAGGATAAGCTGGATTTGGCAAACTGGTGTCCCATTTCACTTACTAACAAAAATGATAAGTTATTTACTAAAATTATGGTCAACCGCCTAAATTTAGTTGCCTCTGAAGTAATTTCCTGTGAGCAGTTCGATTTTATGCCCAAGCAGTCAATGTGGGGCAACATATACACTGTAGCCTATGTTTGCCAATCCACAGCTACTGGGGCGCTTGCGTTCTTAGACCTACAAAAAGCTTATGATAGGGTCAACTAGAATTACTTCAAATCCTGTCTCCATAAATTACACCTCGCCCACTGGTTCATAAATTGGTTGTTGTTGCTCACGGAGTTTGCAACTATGGCTGTGCGAGGCCCTGGGTTCCTCACTGATGTGGTTCACCCTCAAAGGGGTCTCCACAAAGGGAACCTTAAAGTCCACTCTTGTACACTTCAGCCTCAACCCACTTTTACGCAATGTAAATACGCCTTGCTGGTGTCTAAGTACAAGGCCAAGCATCTGTTAGGATGATGGTATCACTGACGTTTGTGTGGTTGGGGTGTCAGACAACTATGATGCATGTGCGCTGGAGGCGACTATCCAGGATTATTTAAAGGTCAGTAACGCCGACATTAATGCCTCCAAAATCAAAATCATCATCCTCATCCAGTACCAAGCCCGTTAGTCACTGGCGCCCCTTACTCAACCTGATCCAGCGGCTAGGTCTCTGGTTCACTTGCTCAGGCCAACCCCTCTGGCCCCTCTTAAACACCCTTTTGTATCAAGTCCCACTGCTGGTCTGGTGCGCCATTTGAGAGTGTGTTGGAGGCGGGAGGGTACACCTCATCAGTAATGGAGCACCACATCCATGAAAATGTCACAAAGCTCATCGCCTCCCTCAGAGCCCACCAGACTACCCTTCCGGGCTGGGTAGTGCTTGCCACTCAATGCACCTGTCAAAGGTCTTTTTTGTGGCCCATGTCACCGCTTTTCCCCCTCTTTCGACCTCTTAGTATGCCTCCCTCTAAGAGTGGCTTTGGTTAGGCCGCCCTCCACCTGTGTGCCTATATGTCATGTTTGGCCCTTGCCATAGTGGCGGTATTGGCCTGCTCAACCACAAGGTTTATGCCGCCAAAATACTTGGCACCTGGTTCACTGCAGTCACCAACCCCACAATCTCAAACCAACACTGGTTGCATGCAGCATGCTCCAATTTTGCCTGCACCCTGTGCCTCCGCAATCCTACTCACCCTCATTCTCTACTTAAATATATGGCCTCTCATCCCTCTGCCGTGGGCCCACATGGGATGCCGCCCCACTTCAAATGAATTCTCCTCTCTGTGTGGAGCGCTGAGTGGAGAATCAGCATCAGTGGACACACCGCCCAGATGTGTCGCCCTACTCTCCATTTCAAGCAAGAAGTCCGTGGGAAAGTCGTTTTAAACAACCTTGTACCCCAATGTCCCCCCTCATTGCCTGTGTGGACTACCTTAACAAGCTAGACATACTGAACTCTTTCAGAGACCCAAAAGGACATTTTGAGGTACACACACCATCCTCTGTTACAACATCAGATTTGCGTCCATGAGTGGAGATAACTGAGAAAGTGTACTAGACTGCTGAGCGTTCCAATGCCTCTTGGCCTTCATGCATTGTGTGTGGTCAATATGGGTCATTAGTCCATCACTTTGAAGATTGCTCGCCATTAAAGCGATCTGGTGGGATGTTATGCGCTTTTTTTCCAGAAGCAAGTACAGACTTTCAGCCTGTCTAAGAACATCTTCTCCCTCTCCATGGCCTCCCCTATCCACCCTTCTCTCCACGCTTTAATTGTTGTAATAGCGCTCTGGACGATCCACACTATTGTCCTTGAAGCACTTTATGATAATAGCCCAACCCTCTGTGAAGCAGTGTGTCGCTTCCACTCTCACCTTATGGATCACTCCCAGGCTTAGTTGTTTGGCCACCTGCCATCCCGCCACCACCAGTTAGTGTCATCCTGGTTCCCTAACTGGTTCTTATTATTGGACCCTTTCCTTCATTTGTGTTTGGTTTTGGCCCAGCAACCCCTGACACTCCCCCTCTTCCTTCCGCTGATGTCCTGCTGGCAACAGGAGGTAGCTTTGGCTCCTATAAGGTGCCACTATGTTTTCTTGGTGTTTTGTTGTTGGTGCTTATTGGAAGTGCCCGTCCCATGGTTGGCCTTCCACAAGAAAAAATTAAAAATACCTATGTTCCACAGAGATAATGTACCAGAATTTTCCACTTATTTGAATAACAATGTTTGGATATGGGGATAGGCAGAAGGCATACTGTGTTAAACTGCATAGACACATTAATTTTAAAAATCTGGTGTTGCCCCATCTTTTTTTGTGTTGCCCCATCTTAATGGGGACAATTAGATGTATAGCAAACCCAAAGAAGAAATTATGGCAGAGTTTAGAAATCCTACACAGATGTCCAACCATAAACAGGATTTTATGGGCATCTAATTTTAAAAGGAAGAGACTCTAGCAGCATTTGCTGACAGATATACCTTTTAGTGCAAAGCTTGGCCAGTGCAAATAGTTTTACAAGATTTTGATGCACAAATTGCAATGCAAGCAGTGCTTCAGCCCTAACAAGACTTGCATCATAGAATGGCTTTAGCGCTTTTAATCAGATGTCCACATTACAGATAATTTGATAATCTAAAGATATTAGGAGCAACCTTCAATTACTTAATTGAACCTTTGAGGTTATTCCCGCTAGAAATCAGAATCCAATAAAAATTTCTGATCTTAACAAAGAGCAACAGAATCAAGTTGTAATGGGAAACAAGCCCAAAGGACAAAAATGAGAGGGCAAGACTCAATCCGCTGCCACCAATGTGGAAACCCTGGACATTTCACTGTTCAATGTTGGAGCAAGAGTATTAAAGAAAAATAACTCTAGTTTAAGCTAAAGAGAAGGAAATCAGTCAAGATTAGGGAAAAGGCCCGTAATCTAGATAGGGAACAATTTAGCTCTTCAATCAAACATGTTCCCCTTGTAATCTTTAATGGCAACCTGAATATCTTTAATTAATTATAGATAAAGAAATACCTGACTCATTCTAACAGGTGGTTAATTAGGACATAAATGAAATTACCTGAGCAAAAGTGAAGGGGATTGACCTCAAAATCATGAAAAAGGTTACTTGGCCATATTACCAGCAACTAGAGGAAAAGTTCAGAACCACTAAAATCATATGAGAATTATTCAAGATGAGACTTTATGAGGCAAGTATATACCTTTCTATTAGTACAATTAAGAAATCTTTCCCCAAATTATCAGCGTAATAAATTTATGCTTTAGATTAGACAAATATTGCCGCTATTTACTCAGTAAACACTTTAGTACTTTACTCTGAGTGTTAATATGTGAACAATATTGTCAATTAAGTAAGAGTACCGGAGATAATTGACAGTGGAGCGTCCATCAGTATCAATAAACCAAATTAGTTAAATTAATGAAGATTTCATCAGATTTAGAGCACCATAAAGAATTTGGAACTGCTAGACCAGAGATCACAATATCGTGTAGTGTCTACAGTAAGCTACCAATTCAGTTTGGATCACCGGTGGTATCAACTCCTCCATAGTCTTAGCTAATCAAAATTTATAACATACTAATTGAGATGAAATTTTTGAGAAGCTATGGTATGCAATGTGATTTTTGAGGAGAATATCCTGCCAAATTTGGGGCAATTTCTGCCCTTGGTATATCAGCGGAAAGGAAAACGCCACTGACAAAGAAGAACAGTTTTGTAAATTTAGTTTACAATGATGGCATCATTTTTCATTCAGTAAAAGAGTTGGATGAAAATGGAGGGAAATGATAGGAGATCCATGGAAAATTGTTTGATACACTGAATACAAAAAAGATGAACACCATTCCACTTGGGATGAAAATCATGGTTAAAGCAGGGTAACGCAAGAAGTCCTATAGCAATTATATGGAGAAATTGTCAGCCCATGGATTATAATTGAATTTGAGCCATGGTAGTTCCAGGGATTATCATGCCAGTCCAAGGCGAATTAACAGTGCTGCTGGCTGATTTGGGTGAAAAACAAATGGAAATAGAAATGAATCAAGTCTTTGCATTTTAGCAGTTAATCCTGACATTGGAAATCCGTGAATTTAATGACTTTTTCATGTTAACCGAGGTGGTATTACCAGTGGCTTCTTCAGAAAGCATCAACGTTCTGGTTGATCATGAGCAATTGGCTGATTTATCAGAGCGACAGCAAGAAGAGGTGCTCCTACTATATATAAAATTGGGTGATATTTGTTCTCAATGACCATGACCTTGGATGCACTAAAAATATGATACATAAGGTCAAAAAGGGGAAAATCCTCTGATAAAGATATGACTTGTCCACTAGATAAGGCTGTTGAAGCAGTGGTCAATAGGAAAACAGAAAGTTGATAAAGCATGTTCTTCACATTCCATCTTCACGCCCATGGGCGAGTCTGATCCTAATTATAAAATAAAGGACATAGCAAATTGCATGGTGATATATTACCGCTGATTGAATAAATTCACAAAAAAGGATTCCTTTTTCACTGATGGGGATCAATAATGCACTTGCTTACCTAGGTAAAAACAATTTATTTTAGCAATGGACTTGATTTTGAGATAACGATAGAATCCTAAAGAAAATCAAGAGAAATGTGTGATAATTGCCGCACAAGAATTATAACAGCTGATGTGAATGACCAAGGATTGTGCAATGCTCCAGTAACATTCCAGAGGCTGATGTTCTCATAAAAAAGTGATTTGAAGCTTTTTGCTTTTTGGTGTACTTAGATAATATTAAAGTCTTAGGAAGGACATTCACTGATACCTGGAACACTTGAGAAGAGTTCAAGTGTTTATTGATGACGTACTTAAGGATCAAGCCAAAAAAGTAACAACTTAAAGAAAGAGCTTAATTTATTTTTTTGGTAGGGGGGTTGTGGTAAACTCCAGCGGATTGCAACCCAAACTGCATAAGATCACAGCCATTGGGCGGATGTAATCCTGAAGAGCAATTTGTATACAGTTATCTCTTAGAATGGTTAATTACTACCATCTATTCAATAAAGTTTTGTCAGATTTTGCTTACCCATTATTCCATCTATTAAAGGATCCAAAAAAAGGATTCATGTGGAATAAGGAGGCCCATGAATCATTCAATGAGTTACAAAGATATTTGATAATGGTCCTGGTCTGAAATACCCCAATTTTAATTGAAAATTCATTGTTCAGACTGATTACTCATTAATAATGATTTGCTCTATTTAAAGTCAACTGGACGACGATGGGCAAGAACATCCAGTGGCATATGTGAGCAGAATACTGACGCCAGTGGAAAGGAATCACGCCATGACAGAGTACATGTGCCTCACGGTGATCTATGCCTGCAAAGAATTCCAAGTGTATATTCATGGGAAACACTTCAAAGTTGTGACTGACATTTCATCTCAACGCTGGTTACACAACCTCAAAAAGCCAGAAATATTGGCCCAATTTGCTTTAAAATTACAAGCCTACATTTTTAAATTATACATCAAGCAGTATAATCACATTAAAAATCTGAAGGATTATAAAATATTGCTTGCCCTTCAAGTTGTCTATCTTCAAGTGGATGAGTTATTCTAAAATGATGATTTAGGAGAGTATTGGGGACAAGCCCCAAGAAATTCAAGGTGCTATGAAGAAAGCGATAGAAAACACCAAAATTAAGTATGGACAGGTATATAAATCAACTGATGAAAAACAGTATTTATTCTCAAAATAGTCGTACCAAAGCGGAAATCATTCAAGCCATGCACAAAGTCGTCATCCATGGTGACCTAAGAAAAACCATGGACTATGTATGTCAGTATCATAATGGGAATCAATCAACTATGGTGTAGCGTAATATCTGGCCTGTTGTGTGGAATGTTAACTCCACAAGCCACAAAACCCTGTGATGGGATACCAGCTAGTATTCCCTGAGGTTCCTTAGCGCATGGTTTCAAAAGATGTGATGGGACCCACAAGTTTTAGTTCTAAGGGAGTAAAATACATCATAGTGGCAATAGACCATTTGACTAGACGAGTTAAGACAGAAGCCTTGAGCAGAGTGGATGCTACATGCGTAGCGAGATTCATCCTGGACCAAGTAAAATCACCAGTATGGATGCCTACAAGTATTAAGTGATAATAGAACAAAACTACATCCTATGTAATCCCAAAATTAAACAAAATAATGGGGATCTGAGGAGTGAAACATATTACATACTGTTCAAAGACAAATGGTATGCTAGCAAGATTCAACAAAAATTTAGCTACAACACTACAAAAATTGGTAGTGGTGAAAATCTCCACCTGGGGATCTTATTTGAGTTTAGTTACCTTCACGTATGGTATCAGTTACATATGGAGGCAGGAAAAATCCATTCAAAGTAATCTATATGGACAAAGGGCCGCACTACATCCAATTTTTTTCTGCTGTAGATCCAGATTTGGGGATTAGTTTAGAGCAATACCTAACCTTTCTGGAAAATATTATGATTGAACTGCATTCACAGGCGTTTGATACCACATTTAAGAAAAGAAATAAAGCAAAGATGATGGATGACAAGAACAAACTAGTGCTAAAGAGTACCATGTGGGGGATAGAGTAGCATATTATGAAACCCATGGTTTTTGAATAAGAAACAATCTAGACGCCTTATGGTTGGGTCTGTTCAAGATTATTACCAAGTTGGTGACAGATGCCTATAAGATAAAGAGCCTCAGGGATGGTCATATAATGAACCAGGTCCGTAATAAATACTCAAAATATTTGATCTGGAGAAATATTAACTACAATGTTTATGGGACCGCTGAACTTAGTAACAATAAGTTAAGTTCCAAGTTTATTGGTTAAGTCTTAAAAGACCTCTGAACCATGATAGCAGGTTAATTTCAAAAAACTAACTTTAAACCGATATAGGGGAAAAGAAAAAAAGGACCTCTGGAACCTACTTATAGATTAGGTACCATTGCAAAAAAAGAGAAAAAAGAAAATGAGAAAAAAATAAAAAAAATGATATAAGATAAAAAACATAAAGAAAAATATATATTATAATATTGATTTTTTATTTTGCGCCATTAAAAATTATCTGGTGGTGTTCCCTTAATCATTGGCAGGATCAGCTTGGGTTAAAACTGGATCCATAAGAAGGAGTCCTGGGAAGAAATAAGTTAAAAAGATCTACTCTGATCAAAAACGGAGAGCTCAGCCTAGGGGGTACAGGGACTAAGAAATTTGAGGAAGCCGCCTGAAAAGATCCTTTATACAATGGAGTGTCATATAAACCTGACCTGAGGGGAATACAGGCTTTCCAGACTTTATCTGCTTGCTCAACTGATATAGGCTGTGATGGAATGGGTCCATGGAAACAGCGCTCTGCAGAGGATGCATTGATAAGAACATGGAGAGAAAATGTACAGAGGATAAGGACATCCTTAGACAAAGAGTAAGGAAAAAGGAGATGGACTGGGAGAAATCAAATTTAATTCATACTGGAAGCCTCAATCAGAAACAAAGAAGAGTCAGCCTCTGAGAATCCATCAACACTGTATAATCTGGTCAAGCTGAGGATGTTGGGATTTTAATATGTCCATATTACCCAGATTAATCAATTATAAAAAATTTGCATATCCACTAGGGGACAAGGCTCTCTATTGGATGTGGAAGCTTATATTAAATTGTTATAATTATTGTTTGAAGAAATATATCTATCAAACGTTTTAATCCTCCAAGCTTTGATACAACAAATTGCTAACGCAACGTGGGGATATCCCCAATAATAAACAATTCATTAGGTTAATAAGTATAGTATTAAGAATTTAATTGACTTTTTAAGTTGATTAGGTTTTGTTGCTATTTGACTAGAGGGTTTATGAGTTGCTAAAAATCTGACGACACCTCTGATAAGCAACTTGTGAGTTTACCTTTTAGTATTGCAACTAGCTGCATATGGTTAAAAGTCATATTACCTAAGCAGGTTGGTAACCTAATAAAGGTGAAACGCTGAAGTGAGCAAAACGTTGGTAAATTTTCTTTGATAAAGCCTAGAAGGAGTCACATTTTTGATCAGCAGCGGAATCTGACTAAACTGATAAGAAATATCATTATTGGGCGTGACTCTGGAGTATTAATTCGTTAGTGACGGCTGTCATTTCTAATTGTGGCGCCCACAGAAGAGTTAAACACCAAATTCCTCTATAAATTCTCTTGTATTTTAGTAAGTAAAGAAGATCTAGATCCAGATAAGAATAGCTCAGATAGTATGATAATTTAGATCGTCATAATTTTAGTGTATATTTTGCTATTGGTGCTATAGTGGAATGCTAGGATATCCTTTGTCTATTTTAAAACTGTCAAGATCTCTGCGAACTCTGCATTGAGAGATAAAAGAACCTCTGAACCTAATACTAAGTTTAGTTCTACCAGAAAGAAGATTTAGAGGAAGAAGTTCACTAACTTTTAGAAGTACCTTCTAGAATTTGAAGGGCAAGCGTCAGTGTAGCTAATATTTAATTTCAACTTACCTGTAAGAAATTCAACTTGTGTAATAGTCTTCATACTATTAATACCCTATTTATTTCATTACTATCAACAACTCATATAATGCACATACCAGAAACCTGCGCTAACTGGTGAGCATAAAAGCAAGCAACACAACCGGAAGTCTAAAATTGTTACTCATTGTTAAAAGTAGCCAGCGTTTAGAAGTTATCATAAATTCATAGTCAATATCTTCAATTCTTTCAGTGGCATCTTCATTATAATCCTTGATAATATCAAGCTGTTTTTTACAATATTCCACATCATGTACCTATTTGATTTCTGTTTTAACTTCTTTTATTGCTGTCGTCATCATTCAATTAGTGTTTAGCTCAACCTGTCTATAGCACTTGTGACATCCAGGTAAGTTCAAGCTCAGTCAATTTTTTAGGAGTAGACTGAGCTTATATCTGCAAATAAGAGTAGCTTATTTTTATCATGTTTCATCCTGTTTTTATTTATTATTTTGTTTAAGGGTGATCAACATTTTCACAGTTGCACCTAAGAGTGCCTCTGTTGTGAGCACCAAATCCCAGCTTTATGCTCTCTTAGCAACAAGATGAGGGTTCTTGAATGGCTGCTTAGAGGTTCCAGGCAGGATAACTTTATTTTTAACTTAACCTTCTCTATAAGTTCAGAGGTTCCTAACGATTCTCAGGGGCTGGAGTTATATCTGTCCTAGAGATTTAGGCTTTAAACAGAAATACATATAAGATTGTAAAAAGTACTTTAAGAAAATGGTTAGTACTATTTAAAGTATTAATGGAAAATAAGGAATGTGATGAGTGATCAGCAAATACAACGTGTGATGGTGGAAGGAGATTTAAGAATGCAGGAGGCAATGGCACAGTCCTGGTTCAAAGTTGTAGTAGATCAGGATTCCTTTTTGAATGCTGGACTGAGATCAATTAGTAACACAGTTAAGTGGTTTCCATTATCTGTTAGTAGGAAGCCAATAGGTGATAAGTCATACTATGTGGCTTAAGGTGGTTAATGTGGTGAGTAGAAGAGTTAAACCACTGAATACACCCTCAGGCATAATATTATGATGAATAGTATCTCAGATAGAGTATTCTTTTCTATTGCATCAGCCAGTGGAGCACTAATTGGGCGAATTAAGCAGAATTTGTTAGTTTATAAACTCAGAAGTTTTGGGAAATAATTTTCTGCTTAAAGATATAGGAGTACTAGTGCTTTCAGGCGTTATGCATGATAAAATATTGGTAGATATCTTAAAAATAATACTAATTGGCTTTAACCCCAATTATATATCAAATAGTAGTTATAAAATGATGTCATAGTAATGATAGTAAAGTCAACATCCATCAAGGTATTTAGTATATTATAACCCTAGAGTTGAGTATCACCAAAATTAAGGGGAAGTCTAACAGTATTTAAGAAACACTAAGAATATTAGTAACAGAGAAAACATCCGCTTGAAGTAATTTACTTAAGTTTAGTAACCTTCACATATAATATCAGTCATCATACAGAAACTGGAAAAACGCCATTTAGACTTTATATTAAAAAAGGTACATTGCCGCCATTAGTATTCAGCATTAGTATCAATGTTTGGGGTGAGTCTTGAGTAATATTACCAAACTGGTTATATTATGATTAATTTGCAATCTCAAACACTCGATAAACATTGAAGAAAAGAACTAGAGCAAAAAAACAAAATGATTGTAACCAACCTGCGCTCAAGGAATACCAGGTGGGAGATAAGGTAGGCCATTATGTTACTCAAGGATTTGGATGAAGAAACAAGTCAGATGTTTTTAAGGTCAGGACCATTTTATATTATTGACAAGTTGGCAACAGACGCCTGTACAATAGTAAAGGATTATCAATATTCATATAGTGAATAGGGTCCATCGTAAATACTCAAATTATTGGATTTAGCAAAAAAAATAAAAACATACCATAAAAAGTATAGAAAAAAACTATATAGAAAAGATAAAATAATAAAATTAAAAAGTAATTCAGGAGAGTCTCAAAAATAAAGAACATCTGAAATATATATTATAATATTGGTTTTATTTATGATGCAAATGTGTGTAACAAACTGTGTTTTTAAAACCAATGCAGTGGAGAGAAGGGGGATGAACTACTACAGTAGTGAAGAATACAAAGTTATTTGACGTTTGTCAGGACCAGTTTGTTAGGAACCCAGCGTCCTATGGAAAGAAATGGCTTTTGATGTGGGTATGCCATGACCCACAGGTGCATACAAGTTCCACAAGGCTCGCTGGTTTTAATGATCTCTGGGTGTGCGTGTTGGAAGGGGTTTTGGACAATCTTCAACCTAGTGAACTGGTGCTCATATTTTGCGTTTGCTTTATTAACTTAACTAACTAGAAAGTCTTCAAATTAATTATTTCAGTATAACTAAAATGGAAAATAATAATAAGAATAATCCAACACCCTACCATTATCAGGGTAATAGGTTATATGGGGGAAAGGAGGGAAAAGAGCAACTAAGCCCAATCATGTTAGAGGATAAAAAAAATTATTAAATCTGTTAAATATAAATTTAGTCCCAATTTTGCCTGAATAATGACAACTGAGGTTTTCAAGCTATTCTTGGGATGATTTCCTGACTTCCAAACGCTCAAATTCGCCTTTTTGATTTAAGAATAGGGTGTCAGGTTTAATCCCCGTTTTTGGCCCTTTCTTTTTGACTTTTTGCATGAATTTTCATCTTCTAGGATAGTTTCCCCCTTCAGATTAACTTTATATTGAACAACCAGTTATGAGCATGGAATGGGGACTGTGATGTGGGGCTTCTGTATTCTCCTAAAGTCTTCAAAATGATGCTTAAATTTTTCTCAGTTAAGAGCTGGCAGATTTTCACAATAGGATAGGTTTAGGTTGGGGGAGTGTGAACGAGGCATGTGGCAAACAGGGAGGGGCAGCAGCCACCCATCTCTCAACCAGGATATGCCCCAGGTCAGAGATATGAGTGAGAAGAAGGGCCTTAAGGTTTGATCCTTTTTGGTTTCAAAGGGGTGTACACCCCTGTCCAGCTTATTGGCTGGCCTCTGAGGCCATACAAAGCTCTTTTTGAAACCATGTTCGTTTTTTGTTGAAGTGATTCACTGATAAAGTGAACTTGAAAATCCAACTTTGTTAGATTTTGAGATCCCCAACCTGGGGGAGACAGTCATTCAGGTGGTTACAATTAGCAAGCATGACTAAGTAACCCTGGTGTGGCGTGCAGCCATGAGGAATGTGCTCATACAGGATGGCAGTGAAAATGAGAAGGAGAAGAGGATAATGAACCGCGCTGCCAAGAATGGCCATGAGAAGAAGCATTGAGCAAAAAGAAAAGATATATCTCTGCTGAAATTTATTTTATCCATTCTGGCTGGCTCATGCAATGGAACAAAGCAGAATTTAACTCCAAAAACACCATCTTTGCTGGATAACCTGGTAAATCCAGGGGTGTATCAGAATTTTGGAACGCCCACATTATCCAGCTGTGGCAGATTATAGTACCAATGTGTTTATCTCGCTTTAGTTTGCTTTAGTAATAAGAAATCTTAAGGAAGTTGTAGTTATCAATGTTTTAGCTATTGTTTGAATTTGGTTCCCTGTGGAACATAAAATTATCTATTATTGCATTTGTTCTTAAGCTTGTTGATGTTTTTTGTTGTTATGAGATAACCCCCATCAATTTTTGTAAGAATTTCAGAGGTTGGTTTAATCATCAAAGAGTAAATTTTTATGTGGATCAATCAGGGTTTATCACTGATTGATGAGGGTGTTTTCAGAGTTACTAAAGCGTTGATAACGTTTTTCATGGCAGTAACTTGCAATTTAGCCAAAGTGATGTGACCTGCTACAATGGGTAAATGGTCACATTATCTAAGCAGGTTGCTAGATTGAAAAGATTAATCTGCTGGGGTTAAATAAAGGCGTTGGGACACGCTATTTTCTGAATACAACCCAGGTGCTGGTCAGAATCTAGTTGGAGGTGAATTTGGCTAGGTAGATGAAGTTTACATCATAAGACGAGTTTTCAGGTTTACTTATTAGCAGTGGATGCCATTCCCCATGTGATGCCAACCATAGATGGGCAACTTATTCCCTATATAAACCCTTATCATGTGTTAAAGGAAGACTTAGTAGTAAATTATATAATAATACAAATGTATTGTGTTGAAGGTGGTTAGCCTTGCAGTTAAAACTGCTTCCCCCTAGTGCAGGTTTTGAGTTTGAAACCTGTACTGGCTAGAAAAATTCTCTGTGTGGTATATTTGTCCCAAGGTTGACCCACCTCAAATATTTACAAATTCATCATGTTCTTAGAGAAGAGTTAGAGTTGATTTCTCATATTTAATATGTTTTGTGCTCAACTACTCTTGTGTAAAAGTTAAAGGGATAGTTTCCCTTGTCCAGATTTCTTCAAAGTTACCAGAAGAAAGGTTGTCAGTACCTCTCTGGAGGAGAATACCTAAGCGAAATTGATACCATTAGTAGTTAAAAAACCAACTACATAGTTATCTTTATACAACTGTCATTGTATCATATATCAATATGCTCAATCAAAAATGAACTTGTGCAGTAAACACTAAAAGCTAAACCATTCTTAGGACATATTGTCACATTAAAATTAGAAGAATGGTAAAAAGCTTGAACAATCAGGTATGTTATATATTTTAAAAAATCAATAACCCCTTCAGACCTATAGGTGAATTTACTTAAAAGCTGAAATTAAATTATAAGTCTAAAGGTTTTAGAAAAATTTGTGAGGTAATTGGTATATTCTCCTTAGTATTTTCGGATAGGGTAACAAGGAAAACTACTCTGCTCCTCAATATTTATCTTTCTAGAGCAGATATGCTTTTCTTACAGCAATGTGGATAATATCCAAGTCTAGGGCTCTGGTTTGTTTATTCCTTACTAGTATATTGTAATGTTTTTTCTGCGTACCTTTAAAGCTTTTTCTAAAAAGTTATCTTTGATCCCATAAGCCCTCATTGTGGAGATTTCAATTATAATGTCATAAGATTGTTTTAGAAATATAATGGCCAAATGTTGTAGTTAATTTTTCCAGACATTTAGAAATGTTATTTTTATAATTAATGCCATACTTTAGCTAATAATTAGATAGTGACTTGCTTAGCCAACATACTTATCTCTGTATGTGGGCCATGTTTTCATATGTAAAAGCTTAACGTACTGAATTGCTATTAAATAAAACCTTAAATCACATTAATGCATCTTTATTCCTTTAAGCTAATAAGCCATTGTAATTATGGCCTAGATTATCTTATTGCCTCCTAATATATTCAGCTTATTCTTCTATGTTGCCCCAGTGCCAACATAAAGACATCAGTAATATGGCCCTTATAATTATCAGGGCCATCTGCCAGTAATTCAACTAAGTTCAGCGGATTACATCTTTTTTCAAGAAATACTCCAAGCTCTATTTTTTCGCTTCTTTGGCCCAATTTGAATATCACCATCTTTAGTCTACCAGTTTTATAGTGCCGTTGGTATATAGGGAAAGCATCAATGAGAACGCTGGTAGAACGAGCATATCTGAGAATTGCCAACTGCAAGGGGATCTTTTTCCTGTAGAAGCTGTGAGAGCCTACTAAGAAGATTATTAGAGCAAGCCCTAGAGCTACTGGCAGTACAGATACTTTAGCATGCTCTATTACTTAATTAATAAGAGCTCTGTTATTGTAATAATGTTTTTGTGCTGTTTTTATCAAGGCTACTGTCATCAAACAGTACCTCTTGTTATGTGTATAATTGATCTTTGCAGATGGATTCTGATGCCCCTGCACGAATTTCAACATTTGGTGCTCACTACAGGGGATTACATTGTTTTTCTGTGTATCTTGTTAAAGTATGGATTCTGGTCACTTAGTCATAGACTACTCCGCTGATAGAGGTAGCACGAATTCCAGACATTAATGGGCCTGGCACTGAGGCCATGACAAATTGTTCTAATAGAATTATTCAAGTTCAAGCAGAATTTAAATTCACATTTACTGCTTTCTAACATTATATTAGGTATTATCAGAAAATGAAGACCTAAGAAAAAATATGGAGGAGGCTGTTTGTCTTATTAACAAATTAAATTTAGAGCTTGACTCCTTATGTGTAGAGCATATTGCTTTGAAAGCGGACTTTCAGAGCACTAAACAAACAATTATTTCTATGGATAATGTGATACAAGAAGAATACCGTTTTTCTGAATTAATTAAACCAGATTAAACATTATATATCATCAAAATAAATGCTAGTTTCATCAAGGTCTAGTTATTCAGAATCTCTTCTAACTGAACATGATAGTGAGGGCAATGTGGCACAGGTTATGTGTAGCTGACAAGTAGCCTTACCTTCTGTTCTTACAGTGGGAGCTTTCACGCACCCTGACCATATGGTGGCTCTAAAGTGTGTTACTTCTCCTCCATTTATTAGTAACCTGGATTCTCATATAAGGCATTTCAGGGCACTCAGCACTGCAGCCATGATAATCAATTATTTGTTAATCTTATTAATTTACCAAAGTTCAAAGAGACGGTAAATGTACATAGTTTTCTGAATCTATAAGTTTATGGCCAGAGCATCTGAGAACACTAAGTTTTCTGCGGTAATAGGCTCATTGGATTCTGAAAGGCAGAAGTTATTAATGCCGAAACTAAAGAAGGCCAGCGTATTCTACTTTAATACTGAAGGACCTCCTTATCAAAGAGTATAACAGAACCTAAAGGATGTCCACAAATAAGAAAAAATCTTAATATCTCTTTTAAAAACTATGGAACCATTCAAGTATTTGTGAAAGCTTTTACTGGAGGTGCAGAAGTAATCTAGGGCTAGTGTATAATTTACTTTGATGCCCAGATGGCGCTTTGCCATGACTGTGAGCCTTATACTGAGTTGTATCAGGCTTTGATACCTGTAACGAATGAGGAGAATAATATAACCCATAGGTGAATTGTTTCCATCATTCCGCTGTTATATTTAAAGCTCCTGATCCAAGTCTGTGTGAATCACGTGATAAATTTGATAGGGTATCTGTAAGTCCTGAGGAACGTCCCCTGTGTGTCAATCAGGCTCTCTTTCCATTTCTGAGTAAAAAGGTTCCAAAAAGGGTGGCTGTACCCCTCGTTACCCAGGGTGACCTCGCCCACATGGTAAACAAGCTCTGGGTAACATCTCTCCCTCTTTGGATCCCTCCCCTGGTGCCCTCACTCACTTCAGCTAAACTTGTCCACCAGATCATGGAAATCTGCACTGAGATCACCAAACTGAAGTTGTTTGGTCTGAAAATGATTGAAAACAAGCCCAATAATTGGAATCCACATAGTCATAAAGGGATAAAAATTGATCCATCGGCAAAAATTGCTGAAAGTTTCAATTTGGCCAACAATACAATTGTCAAAATTAACCCCCTTTCAAAATTGTCAGGGATAATCCTCGATGTGCAGGTAATAGCATCAGACACCATTGACAATAGTTTGAAGCTCTCTTCCAGCAAATTGGGAGTTGCAGCCAATGCAACGTTTTTTTAAATGAATGGCCCAGTGACCGGGCATGGGCAGGTTGGGCATTCTGAACCTGTTCCCAACCAATTAGGACTTCCCCTATTTGGGGTTGCTTGGGGGATTCCCACTGCTTGTTGGGCCAGATGCGTCATGCTAACCATCAGAAATGCAGTTGAGCCTCAGTTTGGGCGATTGAGGTCAAACTGATGGTAACTTGGCTTGCCACCAAATCCTTTGATGTCAGTTCCTATTGAGCTTATCTGTTCCCATCCCCAAATAATTCGCCAGTTAAATTGAACTTGAGGGACCTGATTCCTGCTTGTTCCCACATCAATTATCCACTATTTAATCAGTTGCATAACACTAAGAAAATTGTTGGTCGATTTTCTTCCTTTATCTTACATTAAAAATCCTCTCCCCAAATTTAGTTTTTTTCTATATGTTGAAAAATAAACCGCCCTTTCCACCAGCACTCACACACTCCTCGGGGTTAATGGCCATATTCATCTGGTATTTCATATTGTGTTTTATGAAGTTCTGGCTCATTGACAGTTATTGGCAGAAGTCCTCTATTGTTTAATATCCGTCAGATCAGCAGCAGTATCTTTTTCATTCTGGTTTGCCGTTTGGGTGCTCCAGCACCTAGGCTGACAGGCCAGTCTAATTCTAACTTGCTGTTTGCCTGACATAATCGACCAATCATTAGTTCTAACCATTTCCATCTTTCTCATAGAATTGGCATAGCAATGGCCCCTTCTTTTCAGCTGAACCAGGTTGTGAAGGAAATTTTCCCTGACTATAATAGCCTAGTTTCACTCAAAATGTCCAATCCATACCCCATAGTTGCCATGGCTATTGTGCCCATATCAGTAGGTTTGATAATCTGACTTGCGACGAGCTTACTCCCCCTATGAGCCTAGTGGCTTCCCCTGACTCCACTACCATCTCTTCGATATCACTAGATCAACAACTATCAATAAAGAAATTTGCTTACTTGACTACCCATGAAGATTAGTGTTGGGTCCCACCATGTCTCATTTGAGGCTTTGGTGGATACCAGAGCTGTGGGCAACTTTATGAGTGTTGAACTAGTCCAACAATTGGAACTTGACCTGGATGTAGGTCCTTTGGTGATGGTTGCTTCTTCAATCTTTCAAACCTCATACCTAGTTCACCAGCTAGTTTCATTCTTAGTACATCAGTTCATCTTCTGCAATCAGTTCTCAGCAATGCCAAATTTAGTGTTCCCAGTTATTTTAGGAGTTGAATGGTGGCGTCAGCAACATGTTAAGATTCATCTAGAGTCAAATATGTTGTCATTTGCCAATGATCAAACGGAGGGAGAATTTCCTTTAGTCAATACTCTCAAGAAAACCCAAAGTCGTAGCTCCATTGTTTCCCTTGTTTCCCCTTTGGGCCTTCCATCCAATTTTCCCAAAGAATTGATGCACTATCAGAGTATTTTAGATCCTGAGAAGGCAGACTGTCTTCCCCCTCAACCCAAATTTAACTTGGTATTCTGTACGACGGTACAGTTGGTGAATATCAACTGCCCGTTGTATCCTCACACAGCGGAGGAGGAGGTTGCGCCCAACACTTGGTTAGATGATATGCTTAAAAAAGGGTGGTTATTTAAGGAGACTTTTCCAGTCGCGTCTCCCATTGTCTTCGCCAAAAAGCCAATGGTTCCCTTCATCTCTGTGTAGAATACTGACATTTAAACAAAGTTACAATTCATGATCCCTACCCCCTGTCTCTGGAGCAGATGCTCAGCCAAGTAATCACCAAATCTCGTGTGTTCTCTAATTGGACTTGTCAATTCCTTCAACCAGATTCAGGTAATGGAAGGACAAGAATATCTAACAGCAAACTGGATGAAGCAAGGCATTTTCCAATTCCATGTAATTCCCTTTGGGTTGAAGAATGCGCCGGTACATTTCAATGAATGTTTGACAGTGTACTGGGTGATCTCCAGTTCACTTGCATGGTTGTGTATATTGATAACATTTTGGTTCACTCCCTGACTCCTAAACAACATGCTATTGACTTGGAAGTGGTTGTGGCAGCTTTGCACAAGGCGGGCTTGTTCGTCAAGCCTTCCAAATGTGAGTTCTATAAAAAGGAAGTTACCTTTCTTGGTAACCTCATCCTTAAGGACGCCTAAATGATTCCTCCCAATAAGTTGGATGCTATCCATCAATGGCCTACTCTGACAACCCAGAAACAATTATGGAGTTTCTTGGGAACAATTATTTTTCTAAAACATTTCCAGGCTCTTTCCCAGTTGACTGCCCCACTCCACCCCCTCACCGGTAAAAATGTACCATTTTTTGGATGCCCAGGTGCCAGCAGGCGTTTGAGTCAATCAAAGAAGTGTTTTTATCCCCTCCCATCCTGAAACACACGGATCCTGCCAAGTTGTATATCTTTGCATGGGATGTCTCCTCAGTGGCAGTGGGGGCAGTGCTGCTCCAAGAGCACAAGGGCTTAGAACATCTGGTCGCCTACTTTTCCTGAAAATTTACTTCTATGGAGCAATCCTGGGCCATCTACAATAAGGAGTTGGCAGCTGTACATGGGCATTGACTCATTGGCGGTACCTGTTACAGGGTGCCCAGCATGAGTTAACTGTTCACACGCATCACCAAGCTCTCTTTTATTTCCACAAACCCCAAAAATTGGTGCATTGGTAAGCTTATACCTATCAGGGCTTGTTCAGTTTTAATTTCGAATATGAATTTGTAAAAGGTTCTCTTAACTTACTTCCAGATTTTCTCAGCTGCAACCCCACCCACTGTCCCCCAGATTCAGAGGAAGTGGATCTCATTACCATAATTCCCGCTGCTAAAATTTATCAACTATTTCCCCATCATCTCTTCCACCACCCTTTGTCCCAATGCACTGCTCATTGCTCAGGTCTTAGTCAGTCAAATGACCTGCCCCAAAGGGGTGGAGTTATTCGAGCACTTGTCCCTCCAAAATCATAAACACTCTCTTTACTCCTTGGTGGAGGGTCTATTTATCTCCAGTCAAGAATTTGGGTTCCCCCTCCATTCAGAGCCGAGGTATTTTGCAAGCATCATGATCCCCCCACAGTCAGCCATCTGGGCAGTAAGAAATGCATTGACTTGATCAAGTGAACCTACAATTGAGCAGGTTTAACTAAGTAAGTTCTGGCCTGGATCACCAATTGCGTTACTTGTGCTCATGCTAAGTCAGATCACTCTGGTAGAAATGGGCTTCTGCACCCCTTACAACAGGCGGAGGGTCCATGGACATTGGTGTCCATAAATTTAAGTATTGAACTCCCCTGCTCTAATGGGTTTATGGCGGTGATGGTGGTAGCGAATCTTTTTACTAAGGTTTCTCTTTTTATTCCCTGCACTTCTGCAATTACTTCGGAGGAAACCTCCCCATCTCTTTGTATTTATCTGAGGCAAGCTGACCAGGGGACAGACATTAACAAAACTAAAAATATACTAAAAAACTAACGTAACTACTTGGTTCAAACAAAACGCCCTAATGAGCAGATTGAGTGAAGTGCTTCAAAAACTGACCAACCAGGTGGGCAGCGGAAACCGCTTATCCCTCCATGGTGGAAGGGGAGGGAGGTCGGGGGGCTCGTCTTCAGCAGCCTCTTTGGCAGCATCTTCTTCCTCCCATAGTAGAGTGCGTGTCACGGCCATCAGTAATGGCGTTTGGGCATCTGTGGTATGTGGTTTAATATCTCCAATAATTGTAATTTCATGGAAATTGCCAGCTAGGTATATGGCACTGAGATATTTGGTTAAAGCTTTTTCAGCTTTAATTCAGGCATCAGGGAGTTGAACGAACGTGGCAATGTTGGTTCAGGTTGTTTTTGCTTTTGGATTCCAAGCTATGGTTGCCACGTTATGGATAGCATTATTTGCATTTTTGTAATACTTGGCCACTGATATTTTGCTTTTTGGAGTTAAGGTTGTGGGGATAACAGGAGGTGAAATTCCTCCTTTGAGTATCGCTACTGATTTAGCAACAGCTTTGCAGAGAGGATGACAATCTGTGTTGCAGCTGCTTCAGCTGAAAGCTGATGATCACTGTGAAACAATTTGGCATTTGGCTGTGGGGTATAAAGTCGAGGGGGGTATTTGGCGTCCCATTCTACATTAATGAACTGCTCAAATTTGCAGAGATGGTTCTTCAATGAACTTACCTGATTTGTCAATTTCAGCCAATAACTCCCATGGGTTTTGGTTAAATTGAATTGTGGAATCAGCGTATAGTTAAGGTTTGTTTGATTCATTTGAGGAAGCATGGGATCAAACTGGGATTTAATCTGATGCTTGATTGGAGGAATTATTTATGGCATTGGGGTGAGGAGGAGGCTGATTGGTGGCTGCAGGTGCAGCTGCAGCAACAGGCTTTGGGGGTGGAGGAGGTAGGATTGTGCCCCATGCCAGAAATTGTACAGGGCGGGCAGCAGATTGGAGGTCAGCGGATGAATCATCTGATCCGCCTGAAGTGGTTGAGAAGGGGCACTTGCATTTCGAGTGGTCTAACCTGAAAAATGATGGACAAATCGTCCGCCCACCCTTGACGCGGACCCAAAACGGATGGTCATGCGCTGAGGGAATAATGGTGCACGGCGGAATTGCCACCGCAATTTTATTAAATTCAGGGCTTATCATGGCATATGCCCGAGGCCCAGCAAGTCGTGTGGCTCCATTTGGGACCACAAATTGTAAGATGGGGTTGGAGCCATAGGCTGCCAAACCGTCCATCAGCTTTTGGTGGAGCACTTTAGGGGGGAGGTGAGTGGGAAGGCCAGCAAACAGGACCACCAAAGTGGTGTCCGCTGGGAGCTGTTTCTGAGTTGTGGGGAGAGGGGTGCCCTGGAATACCAGGGGCACAGTTGTTGCAGTGGCAGCGTCAGCTTTGCAGGTGAAGCCGAGGTCAAAATACCCCTTGTAGGGGTGTCAATCAAGGAGCCGGCAGGTGTCATCACCGCCTGTGCCATTTTGATAATGGCTTGGTCGTGGTATGGGAATAGTTTCCCATATTTGACCCTTAGGCCGTAGTGCATGTTGCTCCAGGGGAGCACTAGGGGGCAGCGTGGTACCACTTGGGTATGAGCAAGGTGGGCGTCTAGGTCTTTGGGCGGAACGAATTGGCCCATAGATTTGGAATGACTGGGTGAACCAGTCTTAGTGCATTTTCCTGCCGGACAGAAAATGGCGGGGGGAGTTTCGCAATTGCCCCATGCTGGGGCAGCTGGCGGAGAATCCAAGGACATTGGAGTAAAATGACTAAGGCAAATTCAATTTTGTTTCTAAGTTCATGTAATTTTTCTTGAAAAGTTATGCCAAGCGGAAAGAGACCGCCCATCTTTTTGTGCACCACATGTTTTCAATGTTTGGTCTCCCACAGAAGATCATTAGCGACCATGGTCCACAGTTCACAGTGAAGTTCTGGAGTGAACTCTTATCCATTTTAAAAATCTCCCCCTGTCACTCCACAGTGTATCATCCCCAGTCCAATGGGCAGACTGAGTGAGTTAACCAAGTCCTTGAACAGTACCTGCGTTGTTATGCTGCAGCTGCACAGGACACCTGGGCTAATGACCTTCCCCTCACTCATTTTGCCTATAACAATGGGACTCATGCTTCCATGATGTCTTCTCCTAATGAAGTGACGTTAGGATATAATTTTTACTTTTCATTCAGACCTTGCTTGCACTTGGGGTCCAAACTTCCATGGATCATTCTGAACATATTAGGTCTACTCAATCCTTAGTGCGGGAACACCTCATCAAAGCTGTTGAATACAAGCTGTTCGCGGATTGTAAGCGACTCCTGGGTCATGACATAATGGTGGGCTCCTATGTTATGCTCAATGCACGCCATTTGAAAAAGAAAGTGCCCTCCCGCAAGTTCACATGTAAGCATTTGGACCCTCATTTGGTGGAGGAAGACTTGGGCATTGGTGCGTTCCAGTCAAAGCTACCAACCCATTGAAAAAAGCACCCTGTCTTCTACGTTTCCCAGTTGTCACCCTTCAAGGGTACAGTTCCCACAGATCCTGAACTGATAGTAATTAAAAATGCACAGAGAACCAAAGTGGAAAATAACATAGCATCCTGCAAGTCCCATCAGTCCATTCAATATCTCATGGCCTGGAAAGGCTATCCAGCCTATGAAAACAGTTGGGTTAAATTCTATGATTGCGCTAACTACATGGAACTTATTGAGGCGTTTCACAAATCCCACCCCAACGCTCCCCTCCCCACCCCCCAAAAAAGTCATGACTGTAATGGCAATCAAGTTACCCAAGGCGCACAAAAATGTGGCCCTCATACAGTTTCCCAGTGGTGGTGCCCTTCCTTTGAGAAAAAAAGGTAATGTAAGTCCTGGGGAACATCCTCTGTGTCAATCAGGCTCTCTTTCCATTTCTGAGTAAAAAAGTTCCAAAAGGGTGGCTGTACCCCTCGTAACCCAGGGTGACCTCGTCCACATGATAGACAAGTGCTGGGTAACATCTCTCCTCTTCAGATCCCTCCCCTGGTGCCCTCACTCACCTTGGCTGAACTTGTCCACTGGCTCAGGGAAATCTGCACTGAGATCGCCAAACTGAAGTCAATTAGTCAAAAAATGATTGGAAACAAGCCCAATGATCAGAATCCACATAGTCATAAATGGATGAAGATTGATTCATTGGCCAGAATCGCCAATGGTTTTGATTTGGCCAACAGTGTGATCATCAAAATTAGTTCCCTTTCAAAATTGTCAGGGATTATCTCCAACGTGCAGGTAGTAGCATCGGACACAATCAATGATAGTTTAAAGATCCCTTCTAGCAAATCAGGAGTTGCGGCTGATGCAACGCTTTTGACTGAACAAACAGCCAAGCAACTGGGCACAGGCAGGTTTGGCATCCTTAACCCATTCCCAACCCATTGGGACTGCCCCTATGTGGGGTGGCCTTTGGGGAATCCCGCTGCTCATCAGGGCAGATGCCATCATGCTAACTGTCAGAAATGCAGTTTAGCCTCAGTTTGGGAGTTAAAGGTCAAACTGACAGTGACTCAGCCTGCCACCAAATCCTTTGATGTCAGTTTCTATTGAGCTTATCTGTCCCATCCCCAAATAATTCTCCAGTTAGGTTGAACTTGAGGGGCCTAATTGCTGCTTGTTCCCACATCAATTGACCTCTATTTAATCAGTTGCATCACACTGAAGAAATTTTTTTGTTGGTCAATTTTCTTCCTTTATCTTACATTAAAAATCCTCTCCCCAAATTTAGTTTTCACTATATGTTGAAAAATAAACCGCCCTTTCCACTGGCACTCACACACCCCTCGGAGTTAATGACCATATTCATCTGGTATTTCATTATGTGCCTGTATGTGATTCTCGCTCATTGGCAGATATTGGCAGAAAACCTCTCTAGTTTCATATCTTTCAGACCAGCAGCAGTGCCTTTGGCATTCTGGTTTGTTATTTGGGTGCTCCAGCACCTAGGCTATCAGGCTGGTCTAATTCTAACTTGCTGTTTGCCTGACAGTATCTGCCCCACTAAGGAATTAAATTGGCCATATAAGCCTCATACCAAAATACTGACATTAATCAGGTTATTTGTTATCTTTGTAAGAATTTGGGGCATTATGTCAATAAATGCCATAAGTCCAGTTCAAAATTGAGGGTTCATTTGGTGAATCTTGTGAAAATGTAGAACCTAGAAAAGTCAGGGCGGAGTAGAATATATTTTCTTTATTTGCCTTCTCTAAAAATCCCAACGGTAAAAAAATCTCTAACTTCACCTTTTATCCAGTGGAAAGAATATGATGCCTTGCCTCTGGAAATTCATTGAATAAATATTGAAGACAGGGTAGTTGTGACCACCACTCTATAAAAAATGTGATGCTGAGCCAGTGTCAAAACTAGTAGAGAAGCCTTACGTTCAACAGTTAGTACTATAAGAGCTTCCAATACTTCTGGTATAACCCCTAATTGAATTGGGTCTAGATGCGTTGCCTAATGAAAACTTGATAGAATACAGTCCTAAGCTAAGTTTGGAGAAAAAAATTTTGAACCAAACAGAAACTCTGGATGTACTAGCAATTTTTTTGGGAATTTATCTTTCTAAATGCAGTTATATTGATTTTTAGCAAAACTGTTTGAGGTCTATGTCATTGTGGACAGTGGGGAACCAGTTAATAAAGTGTCTAAAAAAATTTGTGAAGAGGCTGGGCATAGCTCTTAGCATAGCTCTATAAAAAATCTATGGTGCTGCAGCCCTCAGACCACAACTTCAGAAGGGACATACAGTGCGTCTCTGCTGCAATTTGGCTCACCATGATCTCCACTCTCACTATTTTTATCCCAAATCATAATTCATAACTTTTTATATCAAGCCTCATTTATGAGAGCTCATGGTGCCAATGCTGATTTTGAGGGAAATATTTTGGAAATCATTGGACAACCCATTATTATTATATAATTGAAAGAATGAGGGCCTATCATCTTTAACTTAGGGGTTTGTTAACTTATTTTAAGAATGGAATAGTGCCCTATGTTATCAGCATATTCAGACCCAGACGCAACATACTCAACCATATTGCATAACTTTGTGGTATTCCGCTACATGCTAATCAAAATTTAATCATTCCGCCAGTCCATCAAATGATAGTGGTGACAAAAATTAATTTGGCAATTCCCCAAATATTATTTGGTTAAGTATTTGCGCCATTCTGTCATTTTGATTCAGAACTTGTCACCTTGCCTGAGATAGTTCTCCCTGCTTTGGCGAAATTCAGGTGATTTTGGCTAATTAGTATGCATATGTTGACAATCAGTAGTTTGACTAGATAGTAAGAATGTCTCAGTGTCAACTTTTCTAAATTTTATATTTAAAATTGGGGACTAGTTCATGGTAGAATCATACTAGTCGGAGTAATGGTTCTACCCCCCTTTCATAGACCTGAAGGGGGTTCAGTAGAGTGAAAATATTTTATGCTTTAATTGCCACTTAGAAACTTCAGTATTTGGCCAGGCTACTCATATGTGCCAGATGGAAGATTGGAGGGATTATATTAAAATGCTCCCCCATGATTATGTTATTTCAAAAAAAATCTCACATCTAAATTTAAAGCTTTATAAAGGTGATACAGTTCTTAAGAGCGGTGATAGATAAAACATCATTTAGCCAACTTGGGATGCCCTCTGCCTATTTCAGATTCCATCACCTCCCTTTACTAAGCTTAAAATTAGTGTGAATACTAAGCGAGGTCAATTTAAATGGGGCTCTCTCTTCCAGATCTTTAAGTTTATACTAGTAATAAAATACTCTAACCTCTATTTTTCCTTGTGGGTTGTAAAATCCCTTAGTTGATTTTAAAAGAACAGTTGCAAGTTGTCATACTCAAGCAGATGCTCTATTGTTATTATTTTGTTCACCTAGAACCAGCAAGCATTAAAAATTGCCAAGATTCCAAAAAATGATGCTCACTACAGGGGGCACCTATATACCACAATCTTAAATCAAAAACGGAGGGCGCTTAAGTGAGTACCCCTCTTCCCGCTTCCACTGAAAATGAAATGATGATACTTGTTCATGAGCTGCAACTAGCTAGCTCTGTGCTGTTTTAAAAACTCAAACAGCGCCCCCCTTTTACTGTACATGAGGCCATTTCTGATGTCCCTTTTAACCCCCTTTAAATACAACTTCACCACTGGGGAAGGGTAGCATTGCTTCATTTATATATGTTTATAAAATCTTCCATGGAAGGCGCGAATTACCAATAAAGAATCAAGAACATCCTTCTTTAACTGAGTTGCATGGCTCAAGGGTGAAAGTCCCTCATATGGACATTCTGAGTACATGGGCAGTAGTTAAGGACGCTCTGATTGTTAAATTTATTTCAAAGTCAAGTTTAAGCAGGGAAAAACAGGATTTTATGTGCCTCAGTATGTATGAAGGAGAACAGATCACTGCCTTCTTTGATCATCTGTACATACCCGCTCAGTCATTTCTAACATCTCATATGCTCAATCTTGACAACGTCATTGCTGCCATTCTAGCTGGGTTGGTTTCTCGCCCTTCTTTAAACAGGCATATAATCTTTGTAGTACACAGCTTTCAGATGGTCTGCGACATAAAAGAGGCTTTATTGGAGGTTACAGATTTTTATATGGTTGAGACTACTTCAGTAGTTGTGGTAAAACCCCAAGTCTTAGCCATTTCAGATATTTCACCCATAATCCAGTGGACAGAATCTCTGGCGACCCCAATGGGACCTCCTGTGCCTGTTCGATCCTTTGGACCTGCTCCTTCAGTTCAACTCAAAACAGATACTATTTCATCTTGTAGGTCTGAGACTCCCAAACCAGCTAACCAAGTGCTTTCAAAGAAGCTCATTGAAGTTGCAGCTCCTTCTCCCCCAGCCAAGCTGGTAGATGGTGCCCTAATGTAATTTTTGCAACATGGAAGGGCCCATTGTAAAAGCGTCTGTTAAGAAGATAGCCGCCCCATCTCAAGTGCTTAGCCCTAACTCACCTCCTATCTCTCCTTTGACTTTCATAGACAACTTTTCAGATGACGATTCTAAAAGAGGTTTGATGACGTGAGGCACTATGTCCTTCAAGCCCTAGCTGAAGTAGAAATATCAGACCGGCTAAACCCTGGAGGACTAGATAAGGACGTGACACCCAATGATACCTATCTGAGCTAAGTTCTGAGGTGCCCAAGGTTATTGACACTGCTAGCAATGCTGGCCATCTCATTGTTTTGATGATCCTCCCTATCTCGCATGTTCATACTCTTCAATTCATTAAAGATAGATAACCTGAGACTACTAAAATCTTGCCTCTACTTTCCGTCTTAAGGAGGTTTTAGCTCTTCCTTCTAGTTT
This sequence comes from Massospora cicadina, assembly GCA_022478985.1. NCBI lineage: Eukaryota > Fungi > Entomophthoromycota > Entomophthoromycetes > Entomophthorales > Entomophthoraceae > Massospora > Massospora cicadina. The sequence continues at coordinate 155,872 of JAKSZP010000157.1, forward strand.
TGGTGGGTCAGTTCCTCAGGTGTAAGTAGTCATCAACAGGTGTGAGTCATGGCCACCCTGGACACTGACTCCCCAATCAATGTATTTCTTCTAAACTCATAAGGAATATCAAATTAACACCAGATCTGGACTACTCCCAATAGTATGGGACGGTGGGTCCTTCCAGAACTCGCGCTATTTAAGCCTATTCCTCCTTACCCCTCCAATTTGTAAAGCCTATTTTGTCAGCCTCTTCTGAGGCTTTGGAGAGCAACTATTATGACATGCTTACTGGTACCCAGTTCCTTGTCAAGTACAACGGAACTATCAATCTGAATCTGGGTTACCTTTCCTTGCTCAACTATGAGGTGCCTTTGGTTCTAGCCAGTAAAGAGCCCCTCAAAAAAGAGTACTCCTTCCTTGTGTAAATACATTTCCTCTGCACTATCGTTGCACTACAACGCATATGGGCGCCAACAAAGCTGCTACCAGAGTCTGTGGACGCCTCAGAAGTCATTCCTCTTTACGCCTCAAAGGATATGGTAATCAGGTTTGAGGAGTAACAGGTAGTTGACACCAAGATTATATTAAAATCCCCTGAAACTGCTTATCTCATCTAACATTTATTGACATAGTAAGTCATCTTTAGCCCAAGGTACACCCTGGAATACTAGATCCTTCTCACAGCGACCTACCAATATTTTTCTTGAAGACCTCACCAAGCAGGACATGATCATGAAAGAACACTATGAGATAGGAAAATTTTTGCTCGATTCCCTTGATGATATTTTGAAATTTCATTTCATTGGATCGATGGTAGAGATGGTCTTACCTACTGAAAAAATGTTGTGTGCTTTGTTTAATGTTCATGTCTCAGATGAACTAATCTCAGAAGAGCTAAAAGAAGTGCACTCCTTATTAGATGCCTTTAGTGATCTTTTCTCCAAGTTTGATCATGATTATGGGCTATGAAGGATTAAAGCAATTGATGTTGTTGATGCCAGTCCCATTAGATCTAAACCCTACTGCAAGTTAAATGTCGAGAAGAAACAAGTGAGGAAGGAGATCGAGAAATTTTTAGATGCTTGGTTACTAGTACCTTCCCAAAACCCTTGGGCGTCTCCCTTGCTACTCATTAAAAAGAAAAAAGGAGGTCATTGGGTAGTTATGGACTACTGTAAATCAACACCTTACCAAAAAAGACAGCTATCCCATCCCTCACATTAATGATGCCCTTGCCCAACTCTCTAGCTCCAAATTCTTCTCCGCTATGGCATTGGCTAAAGGATACTGACAGATGGACCTCTCCCCCTAAGACCAGGAGAATTGTCCTCTTATCTGCAGTGAAGGCCTATTCCATCTTACCCGGTTACCCCAAAGGTTGTGCAATGCGCCCACATCGTTCAAATGTGCAATGGATCATATCCTACAGGATCTTAAGCTGAGTTTATTATAGTACATATTGATGATATCACGCTTTTTTTCTAAAACTGTCAATGAGCATCTTACTCATTAAAAGGAAGTTTTCAACGCTGCACGCCTCTATCATGAAGCTTAAGCCTTGAAAGTTCATTTTTATTCTGAAAAAGCTAGATTCTTTAAACATGCCCTCTCACAAGAGGGACTTCAACCCTTATATAACAAAGTGGAATCCATATCCAAAAAAATCTTCACCCTAAACCTGCAAGTTATTCAGGTCTTTCTCAGTATGATGGGATATTACCTTCATATAATCTCAAGTTCGCTCACTCAGTGAGCCCCTCGTTCTACTAGTGGCAAAGAACACTCCTTTCTCTTAGGGTTGGAACAAAAAGCTGCGTTTGAAACGCAAAATAGTTGCTCCAACAACGCTCCATCCTTTGCCACCCGGACTATGGAAACATTTCCTTCTGTTTACCAATGCCTCTGACTATGCTGTCAGAGCTATCCTGGACCAATTGAATGAAAAGGCGTGGATCATCCCGAGTCATATATTTAGAAAGATGCTGTCCAAGGCTAAACGCAACTACAGCGTCACTGAGAAGGAGTGTCTAGCTGTCTCACTAGCTGTGAAATACTACCGCCCCTTCCTTTATGAAACCACATTCACTTTGGTTGATGAACACGCCTCCCTGAGATGGATCCAAAATTATGAAGGATCCTACTGGGTGACTGGATCGTTGGGCCTTAAAGCTCCAACACTATAATATGAAAATTGATCACCAGGCTGGTACCCACCATATGAACGTCGATTGGTTGAAGCACTTATCTGTTCTGCATCTAGATAATAGTGAAGGTGAGCGGCTGCATGACCTCTTTATGGCCCCTAGGTCTTGGCACGATGAAGATGACCACGTCAAGGAATGATAGCCAGGCACTCCCACAATACTAAGGTGGAGAGTGGGAGATTACACAGAAAGGTAGTGGTTAACTGGCTGCTTATCTATAACCCTCCAACGAGTACCTGCCATCACGGAGGCCTACTCTACTCTTGGGCATGGAGGCGTGAGGAAAACGTATGAGTGGCTCAAAGACCGGTACTACTGGGAGGTCATCATAGAATTCATCATTGAAGTCCTGGATGAATGTTTAACTTATAAAAAACGATCCTGACACAAAACCAAATACCAGTATCAATCTACTACCCCCAAACAACATTTTCATACAATCATCTTAGACGTAGTAGGTCCTCTACCCCATACTACCAGTGGGAATTTTTACATACTGTTAGTTATTGACAACTTTACAAAATTGGAATGAAGCAGTGGCTCTCCCTTCCCAATTTGCCAAAGTTTTCGCCACTTTCCTCTGTCACTCAATCTTCACTTGCCATGGTTGCCCTCAGGTTCTCCTTTGCAACCATGGTAAAGATTCACCTCCAGAGTGATAAGGTCCTGGCTACCTCCATGGGGGCTAAACAACTCTTCTCCGCCCCTATAATCCTTCTAAAGATGGTACAGTAGAAAGCGTCAATGGAAGCTTGGTAGACATCCTACGGAAACTGGTCATATCAGACCATCTACCCTGGTACCAGTTCCTGCCCAGTGCCCTGAAGGCATACCAGATAGGTTATCACCAGAGCCTTAAGATTTCTCCCTTCCATTTTCAATATGGTTGAAAACCTGGGGTAGCTGCGCTCTTAGCTAAAGATATCTTTACTTAAAGAAATTATGATATTGAAAAGGCCATGAGGAGGTTGGCCCAGCATTTCTTCAACTATAATCTGATGCTATGACTAATCTATAGAAAATTGTCACCAAAGAGGGTCAAACTGCAAATGAGCCCAGAACCCCCTTGCCCTCTAAAGTCTCTGATTTAGTGTTTTATTACTGTCAAAAAATCGCTTTTCTGAGCAATGGGCTCCACTAGTGTGCCAGGCCAACCAGTATGGAGACTGGCTTACCCTTTCTGCTACGCCTTCCTATGCATACTAACTCCTTAAAAATCCACTTCAAACCCACCAACACAGCAAACCAACTACTTCGCCTTAGCCCCAGGGTCCTTAGGGTGCCCCAGCGAATCCTGCCCCATCCTGGGTGGCCAAGGCACTTCCGCATGCCCCACCCTCCTGACCCTTCACCAACACATCTGGGCATGCCCAAGAAAGTTCATCCTCCATCCTGGGTGGCTATGTCACTCCCACGCTGCACCCCACAGGGCTGACAGCCAGTCAGCATATCATCGTTGGTGGCCAGTTGGCCAGGTTCCCACTGGTTCCTCATAAGTAGGAGGTATGGGAGCTGGCAGTGTCATCCACTCCAAGTGCATCACTCCACGCCTACTTTGAAAATTTCCAGTCTCATTTCTCCTAATCTAGAATACTAACTACTAACAATTGACATAATATGGGCAAAAGAGAGATCTTTATTGAAAGGGAATGGCAGCTATTTTTACCCTAGGCTACTGCGCCTAATCGCAACCCAATGGCCATCAAGCCAGAATTATATCCAGTCATCAGACATCCATGGTACTGATTCCCTTCCAATACGCTCATCATGATTACCAAAAATTATGTTGGCTAATACTCAGCATGACTTGCTAGTTTCATCATATATACAATTCTGTTGTAAAGATGCTTTTGAACATCGTCGGCATAAGTCTCTGGTACTCTGAATTAGGCGGCAAATTCATAGTGAGATGACTAATAATGGATACTTCAGCTTTCCACCAAAAAAACTTACAATCATCTTCTATGGCAGTTGGTGCAGGGATAAGTTTCCACTGAACTTGAATTCAAGTCATCAAGATCAATGTCAGATGGTTGTAAACAAATACATCCGCTTTCCACCAGAAATTCCCACAACCAGCTACAATTTTGCAGTCAGCGCCAATCTGGGAATACGCCAAGCCTAAATCAATTTTCATTTTTATAATATTGAAATAAAAACAGATTAGGCAATTAGTGGCAATCACACTAAACTAACTGACATCCCTAATTCTATTATTATTGGGAGGAATCCATCTGGTTAATTTCTGACAATTCCCCCACATAAACAGATGATATTCCTCCAACGTGACCCACCCTGATAATGGGCCAATAATACTCCAGCGCCCCTCAAAGGAGCACCAGGTCCAAACCAGTGGCTCTTGCCACCTCCTAACCGGTCCTCCAACTACTCAGGCAGCCCATCAGCGAAGCCCCCTAAAGTGAGCACCAATGTTGGAAAATCACTTTTCTGAGCAGTAGGCTCCGCTAGTGTGCCAGGACAACCAGTATGGAGACTGGCTGATCCTTGCTGTTTTGATTTCTTAGGTTTTAACCCCCAACAAGTCCATGTCCAACCCACCAACACAGCAGATCAATGACTTTGCCTTAGCCCCAGGGTCCTTGGTGTGCCCCAGCAAGTCCTTCCCCATTCTGGGTGGTCAAGGCACTCCCACGCTGCACCCTGCAGGGCTGACAGCCAGTCATTACATCATCGTTGTTGGCCAGGTTCTCACTGGTTCCTCATAGGGAGGAGGTATGGGAGCTGGCAGCGTCATCAATTTTAGGTTCATGACCCCCGCCTACTTTGGAGATTTCCAGTCCCATTTCTCCTAATCTAGAAGACTAACTACTAACAATTAAAATATTATGGGCTAAAGAGAGATCCTTATTGAAAGGGAATGACAGCTATTTATACCCTAGGCTATTGCGCCTAATCACAACCCAATGGCCATCAAGCCAGAATTATATCTAGTAATCAGACATCCATGGTACTGATTCCCTTCCAATACGCTCATCATGATTACCAAAAATTATGTTGGCTAATACTCAGCATGACTTGCTAGTTTCATCATATATAAATTTCTACTATAAGCATACTTTTGAGCATCCTTGGCATAAGTTGCCGGTAGTTTAAATTAGGCAGAAAATTATAAACAATTAGTAATGAATACTTCAGCTTTACACCATAAAATCCCACAATCATCTTCTATGGCAGTTGGCGTCAGGGTAAGATTCTGCAAAACTTTGATCTAAGTCAGTGAAATAATTGTCAGATGGTTGTAAACAAATACATCAGCTATCCACCAGAAATTCCCACGATACCTACAATTTCACAGTCAGCGCTGAACTGGGAATCTTCCAAACCTAAACTGATTAATACTTTTATAACATTAAAATAATAATGAACTAGGAGAACTGCTGGCAATCATGCCCATCTAACTGACACCCCTTATTATGATATTATTGGGAGGAATCCATCTGGTTAATTTCTGACAATTACTACAACAAAAATCCCCCAGAAGTGAGAAGCTTGGGTCCATCTAAGAAGGACCCTTCGTTTTTACCTACAAGCGTGGATATGAGTATTACATAAAGTCTCTTGCTTATGAGGTAACTATCAACTGAGTACTTGGATGGTTCCTAAGGCCCTATTCGCCCCAACATTCTTAAAGGGAATAATGTCAGATAATCAGTAGCTTGACTAGGTAGTAAGAATTTCTCAATATCAACTCCTCCAACTTTTAATATAAAATTGGGGACTAGTTCATGGTGGAATACAACTAATCAGAGTAATGGCTCTACTCCCCTTTTCATAGACCTGAAGGGGGATCAAGGGAGTGAAAATATTTTGCCCTCCAATTATCACTTAGGAACTTCAGTATTTGGTCAGGCTACTCAGATGTGCCAGATGGAAGATTAGCAGGATTATAAAAAAATGCTTCCCCATGATTATGTCATTCCGAATGTAGGAAACCAGCTAGTTCTGTGTTCGCTGGTACTAAACCGCCGTTGTTTTCCACTAAGGTTTTATTTTTTCAAGTTAAGAGTATTGATAAAATAAAAGGTTGGGGTTTTAAGTTTTAATTATTTTAGTGCAGTTAAAGAAAAAACAAACCCTCTTGATATCTGACCAGGCAGTATCTAAACTGTATCAAGGGTCAAAGGGAATTTAATGATAAATTCAGAACATCTTGTTACCGTTTAAATAAGAAAATATGCAGATTTGCCCTATAAAAGATCAGAAAACTTGAGTTACATTGGTGAAATGACAGATGGGAAGGTATTTTTGGGGCAGAATGTACCCATGTGGTTATAATTTAATATATTTCAATCAATCACCATTTGATAAATAATTACACCTTGGGGGACCTCCACCACACCTATAAAAGGGGGTGGTCCCCGCTTAGGTGTTGTACTGGAATTAGATGTGGGAGGGGGAGAACCATTTGATGGATGCTCCAGTATATGCTGCATGGTCAGAGGAATTCGATTACTTTGATTTCAAGTTAATTTTCCATTTGGTATTTGGAAAAGTGTTACCCCAATTTGTGGGTTTTCCATCAAAAATCAGACAGGGTCTTTTATCCAAATTGTCATAATTTCTTTTAAATCAATATTACTTTGATATCAGACATTTAATTGGCCAATCATATGTGTTAAATCAGGACTATTATTACCTAAAACATTCTTTGTTAAAGTTGAGATAGCAAATGTCTGACACCAAAAAAGATCTCACATACAAATTTAAATTTTTAAAGGTGATACGGTTCTCAAAAGTGTTGATAGGCTAAATCATCATTTGGCCAAATTGGAATGCCCTCTGCTTAATTAGATTCCATCGCCTCCATCTTCTAAGCTTCAAATTTATTATAAATACTAAGTGAGATCAATGTAAAAAAAGTTATCTCTTCCAGATGCCTAAGTTTATATTAACATTAAATTATATTTAAACTCTCTATTTCACCTTGTGGTTTGTAATATCCCCTTTTAGTTAACTTTAAAAGAACATCTGCATATTGTCATACTCCTGCAGCTGCTCTATTGTTAAATCATGTGCATCTAACACCAGAGAATATAAAAAACACCAGGATTCCAACAGCATATCCTATTTATATAAATTGACACCAGGTTATCTCTTATGTGCATATGTACCAGTTGACAAAGTCCATAATATTTCTGATTTTGGGCACTTTGATGAAATAGGCTTTAGCGGTAATATTAATCAATCAGTTTACTCTCTAGTACCTCAGAAAAGCCTATCTGGGCTAACTGAGATTTGATGTAAAAAGTGCTGGCCCTTTTTAACAAGTCAGCGTTTTTTTTACTTTAAACGACTATGATTTGAGTTGTGCACATGATGTACTTCATCATTACAACACCATGAATCATCTACTGATTCTCATTTACCTAATTATTTTTAAAAAAGGTGTCATATGAGGCCATTAATGCTGGAATAAACCAGTTAGTTCAACATAGGATGCCAGTGCCCTCCAAGAGTCATTGTGCCTAAAGGTGTTGAACATTAAAAAAAGGAGCGATCAAACCATGTGGTAATAGACTACTGCAAGCTTAATAGTATTACAAAAAAGGTTTCTTATCCTTTACCATGGATTAACAATGCGTGAGAATGCTTGGGCAGCGCGCAATATCTTTCATCCATGGATTTAGTTTCTGGCTATTGGAGTATATAGCTGCCCAAGATTGAACAGGAAAAATGCGCTATGATCACAGCTCAGGGCCTCTACCAGCCTATGAGAATGTCCCAAGGGCTGCGCAACACACCCACAACTTTTCAAAGGGCTATGTATGCATCATTGGTGATTTAAAAATTCCTGTGCCCTCATATACTTAGATGATATAAAGTTTTTCTTTAGAACGTTTAATGAACACCTATAACATTTAAAAGAGGTCGTCCGCCTCCTAGCCAGGGCTGATTTAAAAAATTAAGCCATGTAAGTGTAATCTATTCCCGATCAACTGGAATATTTGGGGTTTGTCATTGATAAACACGGCTTGCATCCCCATCTGGCAAAGTTTGAAGCAATCAAACGCATGGCACAGCTAAGTAGCAAGTACAACTTTCAAATTTTTCTTTGAATGATTGTATACTGCCGCCAGTTCACAGAAAACTTGGAAAAATAGGTTAACCACTATTTCACCTCCCAATAACGAAGTCCCATTTGAATAAAAAAGGAACTTTTAACTAGCACTTGATAAAATCCTTCTTTACTTACCTAAGAACCATTGCTGATGTATCCCAACTTTGAAAAGCCATTTAATCAAGTGGACGCTTCACTCACCACCAATAAAGCAGTGTTATCTTAATTATATAGGAGTTGAGAACCTCATGGCTTATTGTAGTAGGCCGTTGGATGTCCATGAACATAATTATACAGTAACTGAGAAGGAGTGTTTATGTAGACATATTTGCGTGTAAGAAGTTCTGGGTGTAGGTCCATGGAGTTCATTTCACTGTAGTTACTGATCATGCCTCCCTTTGTTAGTTACAGAATTTGTAAGAGCCCAAAGAATTCTTAGCCCGCTGACCCTTAAAATTGCAGGCTTACAACTTTGTAATTAAACATCAACCTGGCGTCAAACATCAAAACGCTGACAGATTATCTCGCCTGCACACCGTGGCCTTAGCAGCTGATATTGCCAATGATTTATTTGATAAAATGCTAGCTCAAAATTATGGTACCAAACTAGTGGAAGTTATGCGCTCTATAGAGAAGTTATTAAAATACCATTGTTCAAAATAGTAAGCTTTATAAGGTCGTAATGATCAACAACTCTAAATATCTTGGCCAACAGAATGAACTGGTATTTATTATTGTGGCTCATAAGGTGAAAGACATGGAGGTTTTGGGAAGACATTAGAGTTTCTAAAGCGGCAACACTATTGGGAATCTATGATTTTTGACGTTCATGAGACCTTCACTGTTGTAAGTGGTGTCAAGTGGACGGCCCTACAGAAAAACAACTACATATCAATTGGGCAAGCCAAAATTTTCTTGGCATACCGTTTCTATTGATTTCATGAGCCCTTTGGTCAATATGTTAGAACAAACAAAATATTTCATTGTGGCCATTGATCATCTCATCAAGTGGGTGGAGGCCAAAGTGATCAGGGACTTGGGTGCCATAATAAACAGCCAATTTATCTTAGAGGATATGAATCATTGTAATGGATGACCCCAGTTTCCATTTACAGGCAACGGGAACTAATTTTACATCTCAAAATATTTCTAACCTCATCTACTTGATAGGTATACACAGCGTCTTATCTACACCATATCACCCCAAGACCATAGCTCCATAAAGCAATTAAATGGTATGCTCATTGGAAACTATGTGAGATAATTATAGTTAAGGCATCCAGATGGAACCTTTTCTTGAAATAACCATTTTCACATATAAATATTATATTACCCAGCCATGAGCAATCTCCATTAGCATTAATATATAGTAAACAACTGGCAATTCCCCAATTTTGTATTTGTGCATGGCTCAAAGAAACTGAGCCCTGATACCTATTTAGAGAACCTGACTAGAACTTTCATTCAACTGCAGAGCGGAGCCTACTCTAATAAACTGGCTCAAAAAGTGATATTTCAGTTTTTCAATAATGAGGGTCAGAAGACCTTACCCCACTTTTTGTGGGAGAGCTGGTTTTGTATTATGAAAATCACAGGTTCATTTAAAATAGTAAAATGGAGCACTTATGGAAAGGCTTTATAATATTATTGAGATCCATTGATAGCCTACTATGAAAATTCCTACTAAAGATCACCTTATTAACTGGGTGCATGATAAGTTCTTAAAAATATCAGCAGAGTTTTAGGCCAACGTTCAAGCTCTCAATAAGTTAGTTGACCCCATCACATATTTGCCCCCAATGTTTGGTCAAGTGGGGGGAGGTGTTGTATTTTTCTGACTAAACATATGACTATGTTAAAAGTAAACAAGGCGGGTTGACCTTGGAATAAATATACCACTCTGAGTTTTTTAGCCTGTGCTGGTTTTGAACCTGTGTCAATCAAAACCCAACCCAAAGTGGAGCAGGAACCGCCCCGCTATGCTACCACTCCCCACCATCTGATTATGTTATTTTATGATATTTAATGTTATAATTTCAGCTAATAATTAGATAGTGTATTCAATTAGCCGCAAACGTATCTCAGCACGTGGACCAAGTTTTATACGTAGAAGCCTAGCATATTGGGTTACTTAAATTAAAACCCTAAATCACATTGGTGCATCTCTCATTCCTTCAAGCTAATCATCCATTGACACTGTGTCCTAGATTATCTTATTGCCTCCTAATTTTATTCATCTTACTTTTCTACAATGCCCCTATGCCAGCGTTAAACCATCAGTAATAGGGCCTTTATAATTATTAGGGCTATCCGCCAGTAATTCAACTAAGTTCAGCGTATTACATTTTTTCTGGAAAGTACTCTGAGCTCTAGCTTTTCACCTCCTTGGCTCAATTCGGATATCACCATCTTAGTCTACCAATTTTGGAGTAATTCTTGGTAAATAGGGAAAGCACCAATGATAAAGTGTTAAAA